>PVHX01007732.1:0-88873 GCA_004024805.1 Geosciurus inauris
CTTTAGTGTCTTGTAGTTTTCATTGTAGATGTCTTTCACCACTCTTGTTAGATTGATTCCCAAGTATTTTATTTTTTTGGAGGCTATTGTGAATGGAGTAGTTTTCCTAATTTCTCTTTAAGAGGACTCGTTGCTAATGTATAGAAATGCATTTGATTTATGGATATTGATTTTATATCCTGCAACTTTACTGAATTAATTTATCAGTTCTAGAAGTTTTCTGGTGGAATTTGTTGGACCCTCTAAGTATAGAATCATATCATCCGCAAATAATGATAGTTTGAGTTCTTCTTTTCCTATTCATATCCCTTTAATTTCTTTTATCTGTCTAATTGCTCTGGCTAGAGTTTCAAGGACTATATTGAATAAGAGTGGTGAGAGAGGGCATCCCTGTCTTGTTCCAGTTTTTAGAGGGAATGCTTCCAATTTTTCTCCATTTAGGATGATGTTGGCTTTGGGTTTAGCATATATTGCTTTAACAATGTTGAGGTATATTCCTGCTATTCCTAGTTTTTCTAGTGTTTTAAACATGAAAGGGTGTTGCATTTTGTCAAATGCTTTCTCTGCATCAATTGATAGAATTATGTGATTCTTTAAGTCTGTTGATGTGATGGATTATGTTTATTGATTTCTGTATGTTAAACCAACTTTGCATCCCTGGAATGAACTCCACTTGATCATGGTGCACTCGTTTTTTAATATGCTTTTGTATGTGATTTGCCAAAATTTTATTGAGAATTTTTGCATCTATATTCATCAGAGATATTGGTTTGAAATTTTCCTTTTGTGATGTGTCTCTGTCTGGTTTTGGAATCAAGGTGATACTAGCCTCATAGAATGAGTATGGAAGGGTTCCCTCTCTTTCTATTTCATGGAATAATTTGAGGATTATTGGACTTAGTTCTTCTTTGTAGGTCTTGTAGAACTGGATGAGAATCCATCTGGTCCAGGGCTTTTCTTGGTTGGAAGGCTCTTGATGGCCTCTTTCTTTCCTTGCTTGTAATTGATCTGTTTAAGTCATGAATGTCCTCCTGGTTCAGTTTGGGTAGGTCATATGTCTCTAGGAATTTGTTGGTGTCTTCAGGGTTTTCTATTTTACTGGAATGTAAGTTTTCAAAATAGTTTCTAATTATCCTCTGTATTTCAGTAATGTCTGTCATGATATTTCTTTTTTCATCACAAATTTTAGTAATTTGGGTTTTCTCTCTCTCTCTTTTTTTTTTTTTAGGGTGGATAAGGGTTTGTCAATTTTGTTTATGTTTTTGAAGAACCAGCTTTTTTTTTGTTAATTTTTTGAATTTTTTCTTGTGTTTCAATTTTATTGATTTCAGCCCTGATTCTAATTATTTCCTGTATTCTACTTCTTTTGGTGTTCTTCTTTTTCTAGGGTTTTGAGTTGTATTGTCAAGTCATTGATTTGGTACTTTTACATCATTGAATATATGAGCTTAATGCAATGAACTTTCCTCTTAGCACTGCCTTTATAGTGTCCCAGAGATTTTGGTATGTTTTATCACAGTTCTTATTTACCTCTAACAATTTTTTTTATCTCCTCCCTGATGTCTTCAGCATTATTGTTTATTATTATTATTATTACTATTATCATTATTTGACAGGCTGACTCCAAATCTCATGTAGAAAAACAACAACAACAAAAAGCCAAGACTGTTTTTTAAAAGACATACAACCAAGCCATGGTGGTTTGGTTTAATGGTAAATATATACATAAATAGAACTAAAGATAAAATCCAGAAATATATTTTCCATATATTGGTCAATTAAGTTTTAACAGATGTGTCAAAGGCTTCAATGAGGAAAACATCGTTCTTCCGAGAAACAATCTTTGCTGTGGATTGAATATTTATGAATCCCCTGAATTTATATTTTGAAGCCTGAATCCCCAGTTTCATGTTAACTGGAGGCAGGGCCTTTGAGATGTAATTAGGCCAAGAGGGTAGGTCCTGCATGAATGGGGTTAGCAACGTTATAGGAAGAAATAGGTGAAAAAGGACTTACTTATTTTCACCATATGAGAGTGAAGCAGCAGCAGCAACAAACCCAGCCATCTTCAAACCAGGGAAAGTGCTCTTACCAGATTTACATCTGCCAGTGGATTCTTCTTGGACTTCTTAACCTCCAGAATTGTGAGGAAATAAACATTTTCTGTTTGCATTCTGCCATGGCAATCTTAACTGACTTTATTACTTCTTTCTCTGATTTCAGGCACTGACTCTCAAAGTGATTGTTGTTATGCTATGGAGAAAGTAATTTGTGTTTTGTACTTCACTATGACATGGTGTGAGATTAAATAAATGTGACCTTCAAAATTTCATGCAAAGAAGCAATAAAAATGATCTCAAATAAAAAATATTAGTTTATAAGCAGTATTAAATTTTTATATCACAAGTGGTTAAATATTTGAAGATAGCATAAACTCCATTTGCATACAGCTTGGAGTGCGGTACAATTAAAATATACTGGCAACTTTAGCTATACATGCTTTAATATGACTATCAGTGAAAATGTTCATTTTTATATAGTAATTTGGTGTCTTATCTGTGATCCTGATCTTCATTTTGAATGGTGCAGTTTTAACATATAATCTGTGAATCCCATAAAGTTCAATATAATAAAAAAGTAGCCCAAAGTGGACAGACCAGATAAAGTGGCCAGATAGTTCCAATCTTCTGAAAAACTTTCATTGAAAAATTGACATACACTAGAAGCACAATGGTGAGACACCTTATCTGACAGATTATGGTGAAGATTTCAGTATTATATGTACAGGATAAAGACATTCCGAAAAATGACAAAGGAATGTTTGTCATGGACTGCTGTCATTTTAAGGAGTTAAAAAAATTCATAATGCTTGGACATGTGTTAAGACTTGGTTGCCAACATTTGATATCACTGGGAGATGATGGAACCTTTAGTAGTTGGGACGCAGGGCACAGAAATTAGGTCACTGGAGACATTCCCTTGAAGGAAATACTGAAACCCCAGGGCGTCTTCTCTGATTTCTTCCTTGGCTGACCAGCCTTGCTCTACCACATACTAGCCACGATGACATCGAGGTTCCAAAATAAAGGAGTCAATGGACCATGGACTGAAACCTGCAAAACTGTGAACTAAAATAAACCTTTCCTTCATAAAAGATGTTTATCTCAGTTATTTGTCATAGTTATTGAAAGCTAATGCTGAGCATTGTTTCATAAACCTAAGGAGGAAAGTACCAAGCCAACTCAACCAGGAGATTTTTAGATGTCACTGTGGAAAGGATTTCACCATATTATGGTGTGAGTTTAGAATAATAAAATCTATTATAGAATGTTCAATGATGCCTTCTTTCAGAGTCCCAATTAGTAAGCAGTCCCTTTGCTGATCTCACTTGGACTGCCTTATTTTAAATGCACAAGAAACGTTTTTTTAGTATCTTAATTTTAAGTTAATGTCTTCCATATAATTGCTTTGGAGATTATTTTTGATAGTAGAAACATTTAAATGATTACCTAAATAGAAATATCTTTTATTTTCCACTACTAGAGTGATTTTTGGTGTAACTTTGCTAATCTAGGTTATGCTCAGATTATATCCATCAGTCAAGACAGCAGCAGTTCAAATTACGTGCATAGTAGACTCAGTAAACCTCCTTAACCTAGCTCTTTCACACATTTTTTAAAAATGTGTGACTGTCAGTTAATCTAAAATGTTAAAAACTGTCTTTATTTATAAAAACAAAATTATGGGTGCATTTCTTAAGAAGAATAATATGAAATATACAGGATGTACTCTAGCTATAATGAGTAAAATTTTGATCTTTGGAGAGAATGTCATATTCGGAAAGAAGTTAGCTAATACTGAATATGAACTTCTGTTTGGATACCATGTTTTATATTATGTCTGATTAACTAGTGTGATGGTGTGGAATATTTAACTTTATATAGTTAAATTCCCTGCATCTGTCTGATCAAATATGACCTGTAAGAAATAGTAGTTAGTGATATCAAAAGGAAGAAAATTTTAATCAGTGTATTTTCAAATTTGAGAGTAGTTGTGATAAAGGATGAGTGGAGATTTCAGCTATTGACAATATATTTACACTAAATTTATAGATTATATATGAAATAAATTAATGGCCTATTATGAATTAGAATTTATAAACTTTTAAAAATAATTTTTTGTTTTAAACAAATGAAACACAACTTTTCATTTCTCCGGTTGTACATGATGTAGAGTCACACCATTCGTGCATACCCATACATTGGGGTAATAATGTCTATCTCATTCCAACATCTTCCTCCCCACACCTCCTCCCCTCTGCTCAATCCAAATTTTCTCCATTCATCCCTTGTCCCTCACCCCCCATTATGGATTAGCATCCACTTATCAGAGAAAACATTTGGCCTTTGTATTTTTTGGATTGGCTTACTTCACTTAGGATGCTATTCTCCAACTCTGTCCATTTACCTGAAAATGCCATGATTTCATTCTTTAAGGCTGAGTAATGTTCCATTATGTATATACACCACAATTTCTTTATCCATTCATCTATTGAGAGGCATCTAGACTGTTTCCACAGTTTAGCTACTGTGAATCAAGCTGTTGCAAGCATTGAGGTGGTTGCATCACTGCAGCATGCTGATTTTAAGTCCTTTGGGTATAGGCAGAGGAGTGGGATAGCTGGGTCAAATGGTGGTTCCATTCCAAGTTTTCTAAGGAATCTCCATATTGCTTTCCAAAGTGGTTGCACCATTTTGCAATCCCACCAACAATGAATCGGTGTACCTTTTCCCCACATCTTCACCAGAACTTATTGTTGCTAGTATTCTTGAAAATTGTCATTCTGATTGGAGTGAGATGAAATCTTAGAGTGGTTTTGATTTGCATTTCTCTAATTGCTAGAGATGTTGGACATTTTTTCATACATTTGTTGTTCATTTGTATATCTTCTTCTGTGAAGTGTCTGCTCATTTCCTTAGCCCATATACTGATTAGGTTATTTGTTCTTTGGTGCTAAGTTTTTTGAGCTCTTTATATATCCTGGAGATTAGTGCTCTATCTGATGTGCATGTGGAAAAAATTTGCTGTTTGTTTCATTAATTGTTTCTTTTGCTGAGAAGAACTTTTTAGTTTGAATCTATCCCATTTATTGATTTTTTATTTTATTTCTTGTGCTTCAGGAGTCTTGTTAAGCAAGTCAGGTCCTAAGCTAACATGATGAAGATTTAGGCCTGCTTTTTCTTCTATAAGGTGCAGAGTTTCTGACCTAGTTCCTAGGTCCTTGGTCCACTTTGAGCTGATTTTTGTGTAGGGTGAGAGATAAAGGTTTAATTTCATTTAGCTGCATATGGATTTCCAGTTTTCCCAGTACCATTTGTTGAAAAAGCTATCTTTGCTCCAATGTATATTTTTGGCACCTTTCTCTAGTATGAGATAAATGTATTTATGTGAGTTTTTCTCCATGTTCTCTATTCTGTATCATTGGTCTACATGTCTATTTGGTACTAATACCATGCTGTTTTGTTACTATAGCTCTGTAGTATAGTTTAAGGTCTAGTATTGTGATGCCTCCTGCTTCACTCTTCTTGCTGAGGATTATTTTGACCATTCTAGGTCTCTTACTTTTCCAAATGAATTTCATGATTGCCTTTTAAATGTTATGAGGAATGTCATTGGGATTTTGATTGGAATTGCATGAAACCTATATAATGCTTTTGGTAGTATGGTCATTTTGACAATATTTATTCTGCCTGTCCAAGAACAGGGGATATCTTTCTATCTTCTAAGGTCTTCTTTAATTTCTTTTTTAGTGTTCTGTAATTTTCATTTAGAGGTTTTTCACCTCTTTTGTTAGGTTGATTCTCAAGTATTTTATTTTAGTTTTTGAGGCTATTGTAAATGGGGTAGTTTTCCTGATTTCTCTTTCAGAAGATTCATCACTGGTGTACAGAAATGCACTTGATTTATGGGTGTTGATTGTATATCTTGCTACTTTGCTGAATTAAGTTATTAGTTCTATAAGTTTTCTGGTAGAATTTTTTGAGTCCTCTAAGTATAGAATCATGTCATCTGCAAATAGTGATAGTTTGAGTTCTTCTTTTCCTATTTGTATCCCTTTAATCTCATCTTTCTGATTGCTCTGGCTAGAGTTTCCAGGACTATATTGAATAGAAGTGGTAAAACAGAGCATCTGTGTCTTGTTCCAGTTTTAGGGGGAATGCTTTCAATTTTCCTCCATTTAGAATGATGTTGGTGTTGGGCTTAGCATAGATAGCTTTTACAATGTTGAGATATGTTCCGATTATCCCTAGTTTTTCTAGTGTTTTGAACATGAAGGGGTGCTGTATTTTGTCAAATGGTTTTTGTGCATCTATTGAGATGACCATGTGATTCTTATCTTTAAGTCTATTGATGTGATGAATTACTTTATTGATTTCTCTATGTTGAACCAGCCTTGCATACCTGGGATGAACCCCACTTCATCGTGGTGCACTATCTTTTTAATATGTTTTTGTATGCAATTTACAAGAATTTTATTGAGAATTTTTGCATCTATGTTCATTAGAGATATTGGTCTGAAGTTTTCTTTCTTTGATGTGTCTTTGTCTGGTTTTGGTATTAAGGTGATATTGGATTCATAGAATGAGTTTGGAAGGGTTCCTTCTTTTTCTATATCATGGAATAATTTGAGGAGTATTAGTGTTAGTTCTTTGAAGGTGTTGTAGAACTTGACTGTAAATCCATCTGGTCCTGTGCTTCTCTTTGTTGGTAGGCTTTCATTGGCATTTTCTATTTCATTGTTTGAAATTGCCCTGTTTAAATCATGTATATCCTCCTTGTTCAGTTTGGGTAGATCATATGATTAGAAATGTGTTGATGTCTTCAAGATTTTCTATTTTATTGGAGTATGAATTTTCAAAGTAGTTTGTAATTGTCTTCTGTATTTCGATAGTGTCTGTTGTGATATTTCTTTTTTCATCATGAATTTTAGTAATTTGAGTTTTCTCTCTTTTTCTCTTCATTAGTGTGGCTAAGGGTTTATCAATTTTATTTATTTTTTTCAAAGAACCAACTTTTTGTTTTTTTCATTGTTTCTTTTGTTTCATTATTGTTGATTTCAGCTCTGATTTTAATTATTTTCTGCCTTTTGCTACTTTTAGTGTTGATTTGTTCTTCATTTTCTAGGGCTTTGAGATATAATGCTAGGTAATTTATGTGTTGACTTCTTATTCTGTTAAGGAATGAACTCAATGTAATGAACTTTCCTCTTAGCACTGCCTTCCTAGTGTCTCAAAGATTTTGATATGTTTTATCAGTGTTCTCATTTATATCTAAGAATTTTTTAATGTCCACTCTGATTCTTCTGCTATCCACTGTTCATTCAATAGCATGTTATTTAGTCTCCAGGTGTTGGAGTAGTTTCTATTATTTATTTTATCATTGATTTCTAATTTCATTTCATTATGGTCTGATAAAATGCAAAGTAGTATCTATTTTTTTGTATTTTCTGAGAGTGGCTTTGTGGCATAATATATGGTCTGTTTTAGGGAAAGATCCATGTGCTGCTAAGAAGAAAGTGTATTCACTCATTGATGGATGAAATATTCTATATGTCTGTTAATTCTAAATTATTGATTATATTATTGAGTTCTATAGCTTCTTTCTTTAGATTTTGTTTGAAAGATCTATCCAGTGGTGAAAGAGGTATGTTAAAATTACTCAGTATTAGGGCTGGGGTTGTGGCTTGGTGGTAGAGCACTTGCCTAGCATGCATGAGACACTGGGTTCAATTCTCAGCACCACATATAAATAAATAAAATAAAGGTCCATCAACAACCAAAAAAAATTTTTTAAAAATTACCCAGTATTATTGTGTTGTGGTCTATTTGATTCTTAAAATTGAGAAGAGTTTGTTTTATGTATGTAGATGCTCCATTGTTTGGGGAATATATATTTACAATTGTTATGTCTTGTTGATATATGTTTCCCTTAAGCAGTGTGAAATGTCCTTCTTTATCCCTTCTAACTAATTTTGGCTTGAGGTCTACTTTATATGATATGAGAATGGAAACCCCTGCTTGTTTATGCAGTCCATGTGAGTGATATTTTTTTTCCCATTCTTTCACCTTCAGTCTGTGGACGTCTTTTCCTATGAGATGAGTCCCTTGTAGGCAGCATATTGTTGGGTCTTTTTGTAAAATCCAGTCTGCCCGCCTATGTCTTTTGATTGATGAGTTTATGCCATTAACATTCAGAGTTATTATTGAGACATGGTTTGTATTCCCAGTCATTTTGATTTATTATTGGTTTTTGACGTAACTTGACTTTTCCTTTGGTTGGCTTTTCCATTTGTGGAGTTGCTCTCTTTGCTGATTTTCACTGTTATTTTTCATTTACTCCTCATGGAATATTTTGCTGAGAATGTTCTCTAGTGCAGTCTTTCTAGTTGTGAATTCTTTTAACTTTTGTTTGTCATAGAAGGTTTTTATTTTATTATCAAATCTAAGCATAATTTTGCTGGATATGAGATTCTTGGTTGGCATCCATTTTCTTTCAGAGATTAGTGTCTGTTATTCTAAGACCTCCTGGCTTTGAGGGTCTGTGTTGAAAAATCTGCTGAGATCTGAATTGGCATTCCCCTATATGTAATCTTATTCCTTTCTCTTGCAGCCTTTAAAATTCTATCATTCTGTATGCAATGAATTTTCATTATAATGTGCCTTTGTGTAGATCTTTTGTGATTTTATGCTTTTGGTGTTTTGCAAGCCTCTTATATTTCATTTTCTGGTTTATTCTTCAGGTTTGGGAAATTTTCTCATATTATTTCATTGAATAGATTGTTCATTCCTTTGGTTTGCTTCTCTATGCCTTCTTCTATCCCAATAATTCTTAGATTTGGTCTTTTGATGTTATTCCACAATTTTGGAATATTCTGCTCATGGTTTCTTACCATCATTACTGTTTGGTCAACTTTATTTTCAAGATTATATATTTTATCTTCATTGTCTGAGGTTCTGTTTTCCAAGTGATCTAGATTGTTGGTGGTTATTTCTATTGAGTTTTTAATTTGGTTCATTTTTTCTTTCATTTCAAAGATTTCTGTTGGTTTTTTTTCAGAATCTCTATCTCTTTATTGAAGTAATCTTTTGCTTCCTATATTTGTTCACATAGCTCTTTATTGATGTGATATTTCATTTCCTGTGTTTGCTTTCTTATATAATCCTTTAGTTCACAAAACATTTTAATCATGTACATTCTGAACTACTTCTCTGATATTTTTTCTACTATGCTGGCTATGGATTCTAATAATGTAGTATCTTGGCTTGCTTGGGGTATTCTTCTCTTTTCATGTTGTTCATGTGTCTTCCCTTCTAGCAGTACAGATCTGAGGTATTTCAGTTTCTACCCTACAGACTTATAGTATCCCTGAAAGTTCCCAATACCTCTCCTTTAAGGGGAGATCAATATTTACAAGCCTTAATGCAAAAAATATGGAGCCTTAGACCACATAGCTCCTATTACACTTTTGTTGCAATAGACAGAAATGATGTGTTTGGTTATTATCTACAGTATAAACAATAGGTCTGTGAAAGGGCCTACAGTTTCTAATGGTGGACAAAGAGAGAACGGGGGGGGGTGTAGGATGAGATGTTTGTTAAGGAGGTAGGAGGTGAGGATATAAAGGTATTAGATATTAGGATGTGTATATGAGGAATCAAAAGAAGTTGACTGGTAGCAGGAGAAAAGAGAGAAAGCGATTCTGGGTAGACAGATAAATGGGAAGAGAATAGAGAGAGTACAAAAACCATACAAATAAAATATTAATAACATAATGTAACAACAAAAAATAAAAGAATATACAACAAAACTGTAATATACTATCCAGACACTCCTGTCCTCAGTAGCCTAATGATGGAAAGTACTTGGTTTTACACCTGTTGGGGATATGAGAGCAGAAAAAGAGAGAGGGAAAAAAATTTAAAAATGAAAAGAAGGAAAAAAAATGTTGAAGAAAAATTGCACAATTGTTTCTGTTGGAGTTCAGTATCTTCCCTGCTTCCCTTCTCATTCAATAGACGTATTTGTTGGGTGTTTGCTGGTAACTCCACCCACAGAATGGTAAGGTTACTAGTGTGGGAGGGTTGGTTTTGGAGGCAGAACTCCTGATGGGGGGGTATAGCACTTGCTGGCCCCTGTTGGAAGAATGCACCCCAGGCATCCTTTGGGGTCAACTCATGTGATGTAGGCACCTGGTCTTAGCTCCTTAGATTGCCTATAAACGTCACAATTTCTGGTCTCTAGTTTAGTCTCTAAACTGTATTTATCATGATCCCTCCCTTTCTAATTCCCAATCAGGAACCTCTGTCTCCAGAGGTCCTATGGTCTAAGCTCTGGACCTGTGCATCTGTTGTGGAAAGCTGTTCTGTGTCAGGCAGATCAGAACCTGGCCCTAGCTTCATGTATGACTGCATATATGATGTGATTCTACATCATGTACAACTAGAGAAATGAAAAGTTGTACTCCATCTGTATACAATGAATCAGAATGTATTCTGCTATCATGTATATCTAAGTAGAATAAATAAATAAATTTAAAAATAAATAAATAAATAAATACCAGGCTTAGAGAGCTACTGGCCAGCTATGTAGCTGAGAGCAGTGTGCTGTATTAGTAGCTGTGGGGAGGGGACAGTTAGGGGACTATAGTTGCCTTGATATTGCTTCTAGTTTCCAGCTGGTGTTCCAAGATGGGAGTTGCCCCAACTAAAGATAGCGATGGTGGCAGTGGAGGTAATCCAACATGGTGACAAAGGTGTCCCACAATGGAGGCGACTGCTTTCAGAGATGGGGCAGTGAGGGCAGGTTGTGTGGTGGTTTTATATGGTGTGTTCAGATACAGCACTGTGGTGTGCTATGCTGCAGTTGGTGACTGTCTCCAGACCCTGTCCAGTGTCCCCAGGTGTAGGCTACCATATGAGGAGACTATGGTAGTTGTAGCAGTGTCCCAAGATGGAGGGAGGTGGGGAACTCCTGCCTTGGTTGATGGGGAGCTGGCATGCAGTGGTATCTGCATAAGCATGAGCAGCTAGAATTTATAAACTTTATAACTAAATTTAAATAATATCTAAAGTAAAACATTGTAGTAATTTTTTGTCATTTTATGGGAGAGAAAAAGTCTTTGAAATATGGAAGTATGAAATAAAAATTATAATTAGTTAGCCTGAGTTAAACTAGCCTTTAATAGAGGTCTTCAAAGAGTCTAGGGTTGAGTCACATATAACTCCATTTTCTATTCTCCTGAAAAAGGATAGAATAATTACAGATGATGCCAACCACTACAAAATTTCCTCACTGCTTTTAAGACAGCCAAAATTGTCCTTAGAAACTCATTCAAAAGAACAAAATTCCCTATTATGTTTTTAAGCAATCATAGATTATACATGAAATGGTTCTTTTACTGATAATTAAGGTAAGTAATAGCATTCACATAGTAAGTTTTAGTTATTTTATGACAGACTCTCAAAATAAAATAAAAACAAAGGTATTGATATAACCTCTCTACCTAAAATAAGATTGTCAGATACAAATGTATAAGAGGTTAATGTGTCCATTTCTTCCCTTTCACTCTTCCTATTTATAGACTTAAGGAAAAAAAGTGGATAACTTGTATAAGAAGAAAATGTCAAAAGGTTATAAAACACTGCAGAGAAAATGTTTTTAATGAGTCTTCCAGAATCCTGAAATAAGTAACATCAGAAATAATGTCACCATAATAAAACCAGATAATGAAACCAGTGTTCAAGACAGATTTTCTAGTATTATTTCTACTTATCTGTACTGCATAATTAGCAGTAGGCAAGTTAGGTTGTAAACTGTGAGAAAAACAACATATTTTCCAACTCTGGCTCCTAGCTCTGCTTCAGGCTGCTGGGAATGTTTTCCAGAAATAGAAGATGGCTGTAACAAACAATAAAATATAGGTGGTGAGAGCCACAATGATCTCTTTATCACATCTGTCATCGCTGTACATACTGACAGATTTATCAGAATGCCAGTGGGTCTGAAGGCGATGTGTCACAATCTGTGGGTTTGCCTGGTCCCGAAGAACTTATGGCTTCATTAGAAAACAAGGGAGGAACTTAAATAAGAAAATTTGAAAATGAATTCATATTGTCTAATATCAGGGAATAAAATTTTGAATGCTATGATAGACATGCTTTAATAATACTAACTTATTTTTGCCTTTATCTATCTATTGCCCTTAAAAACATGATTCCTTAGTTTCTTATAAGCCAGGAACAGAGTCTTGGCTCTTTATATTTAATTGCTTTGATGATGTCAAGAACTTCAAAATCCAATGATGAAACTCACTGAAGGTTTTATTTTTTATTTGTCTTTTCTTATTAAGTCAATTAGGAAAGTAAAACACTTGTCCACATTGCTGAAGCCTTAGGTCTTATTCTGTCACACTGATTAATAACATAACTGTAAGTCTAAATAAGAATATGTCAAAAAGGGCACTGGTAGAATTCAGAAAACCTGGGTTCCAGTTTAGCTGTTAGGAACTATGCAACCAAAAACAGAATCATTATATCTCACCTCAGGGTGGTGTTGTGAGGAGATCAAGTAAAATAAAGCCCTTTGTGGAGTAGAAAAATATATTCATCTATTTGTGCAATACTAGCGAATGAGATGTATATTTTTAAGGTAACAAAATATTCCCAATGAAATGTATTGCTCAGAGTCAGGGCATTGGGGCTCTTGGCCCAGTAATATATGTTTAATAAATTATAGTTATATGCTGTGGTGGCTAATATGGGATTGATTTCAATTAGTTATTAGCAATATAAGGCTGCTTTTTTTTTTTGGTACTGGGGATTGAACTCAGGGGCACTTGACCACTGAGCCACATCCCCAGCCCTATTTTGTGTTTTATGTAGAGACAAGGTCTCACTGAGTTGCTTAGCGCCTCGCCGTTGCTGAGGTTGGCTTTGAATTCGCGATTCTCCTGTCTCAGCCTCCCTAAGTGCTGGGATTACAGGCTTGAGCCACTGCGCCCAGCTGAGGCTGCTTTTTTGAAGATCTGCTAGTGTCCTGTTTTTTTCTTTCTGGAAGTTCTTCTGGTCTAACCCTGTATTAGTCACGTATCTTCTCTAGGACACTAGTTTACTGCATAGGAACATAAAAGATTGGAGATGATGATTATTGGTTGCCATTCAAGTCTTACAATGATCCATCTCATTCACTCTGCTCATTCTTCATGTTGAGATCTGGTAGGGCGGGCACAGAAAGCATCTTCAGATTCCCTGTTAATGTGACTGATTGGAGCTGAGGTGGCTTCCTTGTCCTATTATCTTCACATTGCAGATTTTGTTACAAAGTGCTCTCTATCTTGGTCATCAGAATTTCATCTGATTGTTTTTGTTATTTTCCTTAAGCTGACAGAGAATGGAGAGTAAAATTAATAAACTGACATGTACACAAATTCTTTCTTTTTCTTGATTTCCCTGTTTTCATGAAAGATCTGCTGCACACACACATCCTGACTCAGATCATAAGCAATTCAAAATTCAGAACCACAGAAATATTCCTTAAGGTAAACTCAAGAAAGATTCCAAGAAGTAGCTATTCTACATAAAGAAAGAACCATGATTTATGAACTACCACAACCTACTTCCTGTAAATAGTATTGTTCATGCTTTCTGTAATACCTTGTAATTATGACACATTAAAGAAATTTCAGGTTACATTATTTCCTAAACTGTTTTATTTTTAAACTTTTATGTGTGTGTGTGTTAATGGACACATTAACCTCTCATACATTTGTATTTGACAATCTTATTTTCGGTAGAGAGGTTATATCAATACCTTTGCTTTTATTTTATTTTGAGGGTCTGTCATAAAATAAATAACACTCATTCTTACACAAACACACATACCACATATACATAATGTTCATATACAATTTGGAAGATCAGCAGGCTGGAAACAGGTGCTGGGAAGTGTGGGAGTTCAAGTCTGAAGCAGTCTGCTGGCAGAATTCTCTCTTCTTCAGGAAGGTATTCTTTTAAAGGCCTTCAATTGATTAAAAAATGAGGCCCAGTCACATTATGGATGGCAATCTGCTTTGCTCAAAGTCCACTGATTAAAATGTTACTTTTATCTAAAAAATACCCTCCCAGAAACAGAATAATTGACTAAATATCTAGGTACTGTGGCCTTGCCAAGCTGATACATAAAATTAACTGTCACCCAACTCTTCCCCCACCCTACTTTATTCCTCTTAACCTCCCTTGGCTGTCTCCAAGTTGGACTTGCCACATAGAGAATAAGAGCTTTTCAATGTCTATCTTCAGTTTTCATCTCTTATAGTTCCAGCAGATACTCTCCTGAATATTCCCTCCCTCCAGGTGCCTTTCAGGACTCTTAGTTCCAACATATTTTAAACAAAAAACTTATTATCTTTTATTACTTTTCTATTCTTTTTTAAATTAATGACAGTATTATTCAATCTATAAATCTTGAAGTCATCTACAAATTCTCTCCCTTCATCTTTTTCTCTATTGAAGTTCAAATTTGGGCCATGGTTGTGGCTCAGTGGTAGCATGCTTGCCTAGCATGTGTGAGGCACTGAGTTTGACTCTCAGCACTACATGTAAACAAATAAAATAAATAAAATAAAAAAGGTTCATTGAAGTTCAAAGTCACTCATCTAGTCATTGAACAGTATTTATTAAATATCTTCCATGTATCAGATAATGTCTTAGGCAATGTAAACAAAATAGTGAAGAGGCAGACAATAAGCAAATCATCCCCTGAATAATTTCAGTGTGATAAATTCTATTACGGAAAAGCACAGATGCTAGAAGATTATAAAGACATTGTGTATTATGAGGCAGAGGGAACATGTACAAAGACCCTAGGACAAAATGAGAGGCGGGGAAGATGCCTGAGTGCTGGCTCTGAGTCAGAAGATTTTATCCTCACAATGATCTTTGATGTAGATGTTATGGTATGGTTACCATTATAGGGGTTCAACAAATGTCTGTTACATAAAGAAATCAATCCTTATTCTGAGGAAACTAAGACTCAGAGAGAGTGCCCGAAGAACTTAAGTTTACCAAAGGTAAAGTGGCACAGTAAGGATTATGCCTTCCCCAGGGAATTCAAAAGAGAGCCACAGCTTCTACTCATTCTGGTACTGGCCCATCAGTATGTGAGAAAAAACATCAAACTTCCAAATCATGGTAAGTCCTGGTAAAGCAGTATACAATGTCCTGATTTTGCTCAGCCAGGAATGGTTGTTGTCAGTGTTTAGATTGCATAATCTTGATCACTTTGGAATATATCCACATTAAATAACTTTAGAGATTGATTAAAGGATTCAGTTTCTCTTCTGCTCGTAATTAGTCTCAGCATTCATTTCTTGCTTTCTTTTCTAAAAGCCATAATGTCTTTTTGATCCTCCCAAAATATTTGCTTTAATATAATACAAATGAAGTCATTACGAATTTCAGATTTGGCCTGATTTCAAAATTAACTTACTACGTCTTCCCCCTCACCCGACCCTGCTTGCAGGAAGAAGCAATTCTTCCGATTTAGAATGTAGTATCTCATAAAGATAGTATAAAATTTATGTGAACTCCATGAAAATTTCTTTTAATTTGCAACGAATAAGCTTCAACCTAGGAAGAATTGGAATTGTTACAAGAAGAATTATCTTGAAATTCAGAAATCTGTCATAGATTTTCAGTTTAAATATTCACTATGCTGAAATCAGTACAAAGTAATTTTAAAACAGATTACATAGCATTCTCTAGACATAAACGTTCACTGGCAAGAGACCAGAAGCAGCTTTGGGATGCAAAGCTGTGGTGAAGAGGAGAGCAGCCACAGTCATCCCACCTTTGCCATGAAGTTGTCTTTGTCCAGGGCCCCAGCAATGTATTCAATGAGGAACCCTTGGTGGCTTCTATGCAGGGGAGCTCTTTTCACATTTTTCTTAGTTGTTGGGACATCAGTCATTTATGGTTTTCCTTTTGCTTTACACTGAGGCTCTTTTACCACATTCTTTGATGAACCTTTTCCTTACTAGGCCTCCAGGTTCTGGAATGTCCTAGATAGAAGCCATACTGATCCCTCTTCTTAAGCATCATGCTTTACCTAGGTGATCACATTCATTACCACTACTTTAAATATCATCCATGTACCAAAGACTTTCTGTCATTCCAGTTAAGATTTTTCTTCAGAGCTTCAAGATCGTTCACTTTATATTAGCCAAAAGGCTGAGAAATGATTCAATAGCATCCTTGATATTTCTACTTGACTTACTCTTAAGATTCTAAACATGTGTAATCCTGAACTGCTAATTATCCCTCACCTTAAAACTTCCTTCTTTGTCTTCTCAGTTCAATAGAAGGTACCAACATCTATCTAAAAGACTAAATGTCATCCTTGATTTAGTTCTTTCCCTTCAAGTAAGTCCCATTCATCTTATGTTCAAAATATAGTACATATTTTTTACTTTGTTTCAGAGATACTACTCTTTTAAAAACTGTCATCCCCTTTTGCCTGGACTCTCTTAGGAGCCTTTCAGCAGGCCTTGTTTTATTCTTGCCTTTATCATTTCTCAGTGTAGGATCATTTAGAAATATAGGTCATCATTTAATGGCCTTCTTTAAAACCCTTCATTGCACATAGTGGAGAATCAGATGTTACTATGGCTTCCAAGGTCCTATGCCACCCAGTCGTGTCTACCTGTCACCGTCATCTCATTATTCTCTCTTCCTTGCTCACTATATTTCAATCCTAGTAGCTATGCTTTTTTTTTTGTCTCCTCTAACATGCTGAGGTCATTTCTGTCTCATTTCTACTTCTAAATTGATATGATCTTTCTAGAACTTTTGGATATTGTCATTATGGCTTCTGCCTAAAAAGCTCTATCTTTATCTTCTTTTTTATAGTAGCTGATTTGTTGTTATTGTTGTTTATCCTTTAGAAGAGTCATTGAAAATTTTCTTCTCAGGGAGATACATCCACATTCCCCTACTTAACTGCTTTCTCCACTCCCAGCCATATTCACATATCATTCTGTTTCATCCCTTCCCATTTTCTTTCCATTACTCCAGTTTGAAACTCTCTTGCTCTTTATTGCTTTTCCCGTATAGCTTGTCTGTAAGCTCACTGATGTTAAAGTTTTTAAATTTTTGATTTCCTTTGTACCAAAATTTGCTAAAATGAATTTGGGTACATAATAGATAAATAACAGATATGTAGATATGTTTGCATTGAAAAAATGAGTTAACATTAACTCTAAAATAAATGTAGAAAATCAGGTTGTAATATTCACTATAAATGAAGAAAATGACTAAGATTCTTCTAAAGGCAATAAGATTTTAAGTATGAAACCAGAATTCAAAATCTGTATTTTTTTTTTGTACCAGGGATTGAGCCCAGTGGGTCCTTAATTACTAAGCCACATCCCCAGCCCTTTTAAAATTTAATTTGGAGACAGGGTTTTTCTGAGTTGCTTAGGTCCTCACTAAGTTGCTGAGGCTGGCTTTGAACTTGTGATCCTCCTGCCTCAGCTTCCACAGCTGCTGGGATTACAGGCATGTGCCACCACACTAGGCACAAAATCTGTATTCTTTAAGTAGATAATTTATCATTAGGGGAAATATGTTATATTGATTATCAGATCCTCTTCTTTTGGTCAGAATTAAATTCAGAGGGACCCTCAAGAGCATTTTAATAAAAATGTATGGACAAAACAGAACTCGTGACTAGACATAACTACTATTAACTTATTATTTACTATGGACTAGACCATTTAAAAAATAATGACCAAGAATTTGCCAAAATTAATGACAAATAGCAAGCCACAAATCCAGAAAGCTCAGAAAGCATCAAGAAGAATAAATTTTAAAAATGATAGGAATTCTTATCTTCAAACTGCAGAAACAAAGACTGAGAGAAATTGTGAAAGAAGCCAAAGAGGGGAGTTCCCAACCACAGAGGGACAAGTGGAAGAATTATAGGAGACTGGGATAAAGATATTGCTTAGTGGCATCACACCTGCCTGTAGGCATGAGGCCCTGAGTTTGATCCCCAGCACCACCAAAATAATAATAATAATAATAATAATAATAATAATAATAATAATAATTATAGGAGACTTCTTTGAAAAACCCATGTATATCAGTTTCCTATGGTTACTGTGACAAAGTACCACACATGCGTAGCTAAAAATAACAAATATTTATTCTCTCACAGTTCTGGAGGCTAGTAGTTTGAAGTCAAAACATCAAAAGGACCATGATTCCTCTGAAGGCAATCCTTGGGGTTTCTTGGTTTGTAGCTGCGTCACTCCAATACCTTCCTCCATTAATACATGACCTCTTCCTGTGCATCTGTGTGTCTTCATATTACTCTTTTTATAAGGACACTAGTCATTGGATTAGGGACGACTTTAATCCAGTATAAATTCATCTTTTCTTGGTATGTGTGCAAAGATCCTATTTCTGAATGAAGTCATATTCTCGGGTATAGGGAATTAGGACTTGAATATATATTTTGGGGAGATGCAATTCAACTTACAGCACATTGCAAGCAAGAAGAGAGTAAAGTGGCATATTTTAAATGTTGAATGAAAAAAAGTCACCAACCTGGAATAACCAACTTATATATTCAGAGAAATTATCCTTTAAAAGTGAAAAGAGAAATAGACCTTCTCAAACAAAATACTGAAAATTTTTCCAAAAGTCCTGTACTACATAAATTGTTTAAAGAAGTTCTTCAGGGAGAAGGAAGATGCTAAATGTCAGGAAACCAAATCTACATGAAGGAAGAGTTCTGGGCAAGGGATAAGTGAAGGAAAGTGAGACATTTCTTTTGTTTTTAAAATCTTAACTCATCTAACAGATATGTCACAGCCAAGAGGAGGCTAAAGACACATGATAAGCAAATGTTATCCTGTAGTATATTGGATAGGATCCTAGGAAGAAAAAGGACATTGGATTAGAATTGTAAAAGTGAATCAAATATGGACTTAGTTAATAATAATGTTTCTACTGGTTCATTAATTATAACATATATATCATAACAATGTTCAATGTTAATATTAGGGGAATTTGGATATGGTATATGTAGCAACTCCCTGTATTATCTTCACAATTTTTCTGTAAGACTAAAACTATTTTAAATAGTGTATCTTGAAAAGTGTATTTCAATTTTTTTGATTAACATAATAACATGCACACTAAAGATATCTAATATTGATTAATCTCTATCCTCATTAAAATAACACAAGCTATTAAAACAATATACCTTTAAATCTTTTCCTCCAGTCTTCTGTATTTTTATTTAACATTTTAGTTGCTATCATTTAAACTTTCAATTGAAATATAATAGAAAAAAATAACTTAAGTTTTCAAATTGAAGGAATTTTACAAATTTTTTCCAAAGTGGATACAGCTATGTTGTCATTACTTAGATTGAAAATGGAATATTGATAGAACATCAGAAGCCCTCAGTATACTTTCTTAGTCATTTCCTCTCTAAAGCAACCACTATTTTTGCCATTGATTAATTTGACTAAGTTTTGGTTTTGAATTTTATGTAAACAGAACAAATAAAATAATATATCCTCCTTTGTGTTTGGCATCTTTGATTATATTGGGTGGTTTATCTATATGGTTGTATGTGGAGTGGTGGTTTATCTATATGGTTGTAAGTGGAGTTTTACTTTTGCAATAAAGTATTCCAAAGCTTGGATACCCACATTCATTTATCCATTTAATATTAACAGTTATTAAGGTTGTTTCTAGTGTTTAGCTGATACTAATAATGTTACTATGAAAAATATTATATGTCTTTGTTTGCATATATGTTAAAGGAGAATTACTAGAATATGGGGAAGCATATGTTCAATTTAGGAGACATTGCCAAACAGTTTTCCAAAAGTGATTATTCCAGTTTGCACTCTTACATAAAGTGTTTGTGAATATCAATTGCTCCACATCTTTGCCAATGTTTGGTATTTCCAATCTTTTCACTTTAGCTGTTATTAGGGTTTAGATGTGGTGTCTCCCAAAAGCTCATGGGTGAGTCAATGTAAGAAAGTTCAGAAAAATGATTGGGTTACCAGAGCCTTAACCCAATCAGTGAATTAATCACCTGATGGGATTAATTGAGTGATACCTGAAGGCAGATGGGGTGTGGCTGAGGAGGTGGGGCATTGGGGGCCTGGTTCTGGGGTATATATTTTTATCTTGCAAGTGGAGACCTCTTTCTGCTTACTGATCATCATGTGAGCTGCTTTCCTCTGCCACATTCTTCCACCATGATGTACTGCCTCTCCTTGAGCCCCAGGAATGGAGCCAATGGAACTGGACTTCTATGGACTAAGACCTCTGAAACTGTGAGCCTCTAAGTAAACGTTTCCTCTTCTACAGTTGTTCTGGTCAGATCCTTTGGTCATAGCAGTGAAAAAAAGCTTAATAAAATAGTCGTTATGGTGCTTGTATTTCATTGTGCACTTAATTTGCATGTGACCGATGACTAATAACACCGTGTAACTCTTCAAATGCTTATTGGTTGTTTCTTTATCCCATTTTTGAAGTTCCTTTTCAAGTATTTTGCTTCTTTTTAAGCATTGATTTATTTGCTTTTAATTACTGATTTGTGGAAGTTGGATATATACTTTAGATATAAGATATTTTTTTCAGATAAATACAATACAAATGTATTTTCCAAGTCAGCGGCTTGCCCTTTTAATCTCTTAATCATATTTTTTCATAACTAAAGTTTTGATTTAATGAAGGCTAATATATAATTTTTTCCTGTTTAAGAAATATCTGCCCTTGCCAAAATTTTGAAGATAGTCTTATGTTGTTATCTTGTGAAGACTGAATTATTTCACCTTTAATATTTAAATATAGAATCCACCTGAATGTGATTTTTTTTTGTGTAGGATTAACACCACCAGTGAATTTCTTTCTTTCCCCATAGGTATCCAATTAACCTGGCACTACTCTTGTTTTTTGAAAATATCATTCCATTCTTCACTGACCTACACTGCTATTTTTCATAAATCAAGTTCCTGTATGAATTTAGGTGTGTTTCTAGATTGTCTTTTCTGTTCTGTTGGTCTTTTGCCTATTCTTGAACCATTAACCTAGCGCCTTAATTATCATAGATTTAAAACACATTTTGATATCTTGTTTATCCTCTCTGTTCTATGTTACATAAGATGGTTTTGATTATATCCACCCATTCACATTTCTGCTTAAATTTTAAAATGATTTTTCCAATTAAAAATATCATATTAGGATTTTGATTGGTATCTTACTAAATTTACTGATCAGTTTGAGAAAATTTTACATCTTTACAGTATTGACTTTTATAGTTCACAAATATAACCTCTCCATCGATTTAATTAAGCCTTTAGAAGCCTGAGTCTGTTGGTAGTCTTTGCATTCCATAAAATTTACCCAACAGAATAGAACTTTGATTAACACCCAAGTAATTTAAATAATTTAAAAATAGTCTAAAAACTGATTAACAATGGTAGTTATTTCCAAGTTTTGTTCTGTGGAGATGTGAAGTAGATGGCAGTCATAGCACATGAAGAAACCCGTGTTGTTAGGCTGTATGTAATTTTTCTTTACCATTCAGGACCTTCCCATTACCTTGAGAAGTATTAAAGTCTTAAGTCACGGAAACAGCATAAAATATTTTTATTTTTAAACCCAGGCAAATTAAAAAGGAAAACACACAACAGAGAAACTAAAATCAGAGAGAGATTTAGTACTTAACATTTTGGACTGCTTAAAATCAGAAAGACTGAAAGACTCCTCTGTATTCATAAAAGCCTGAAGGCTTGGCTACTTGTGAAGATATGTAGTCTTGTTATTCTTAAGTACATACAGTTATTTAAACAAGTTGTTCTCAAACCATTCCAAGAAGAGCTCTATGGACCTTCATTTAAAGAATTAATGAGACTCTCTTGTACTGAAGAACATTCACTTATATAAACATTTGTTTAAAATCTATAAAGTGGGATTCTAGGTTATTTAGAAATTCAATAGATTCTCCAATATTTTTTTCTACATTATTAATTTGATTAACAATCACTTTTCATAGTACATATCCCAGGTTTAATTTGCATGAATTTTTAAATTACTATAGTTCAAAATAATGAGTTTCACTGTATTAAAAATATTTTTTATGTAAAAATAATCTCCATCTACAAAAATTGATGATACATAGATCTCTAGAAAAATGTATTTTGGCATAATGTTTATTAATGTTATAAGCTGTCTTGATTGGGACAAACTTAGAGTTATAAATGCCAGCTATGCGTACTCAAGCAAATCTTTCTTTCCAAGTGTATGATTATATTAATTCATTCATTCCATTCAATAAATATTGATATACTTTGGGTGTCTAGCACTATTCTAGGTATAGATGATACAGGAAGGACATAACAGATTGCATTTTAATGGGAAAATACAACAATAAGCAAGATAAGTAAGTGAAAATAGTATGTTGGATGTTGAAAAGGGCTAAGGATACAAAATGAGAAGGGCAATAGTAAGCATGTTTAGGGGTTGAAATTTAGAAAGGGTAACTAGGAAAGGATTCACCAACAGGGCAACATTTGCTTAAAAATGTAAAGGAAGTGAGAAAAAGATTTGCTAATTCTTAGGGAAAAACATTCTAGCAGAGAAAATAAGTGCTAGGATCTTTAGATAGGAGCTTACTGGGAATTTAGAAACATCAACAGAAGAGGGAGAGTGAAGGAAGAAACAATAAGAAACAAGATGAGAGGAAACTGTACCAGATCACATGGGACTCAGTAGACCTTTGTAAGGACATGGGTTTTGTTCTCACAAATGGTTTTGAGGAAACAGTAACATAGTTTGACTTTTGTTGTTTTTCATTTTAGAGGAATAACTATTATTGCTATGCTTAGAACAGACAAAAGGGGAAAAAAGGAAGAATGAGTGAGATGGAAGCAGTGAAAGGCAAGAAAGTTCTGGTTATATTTTGTGGAAGGAAGAACAGGGCATTGCTGATTGATTGGATATGGGATGTGAGAGCAAAAGAACAGATAAGAATGATCACAATATTTTTTTAAATATTCTTTTAGTTATTGATGTACCTTTATTTTATTCATTTACTTATATGTGGTGCTGAGAATCGAACCCAGGGCCTCATACATGCAAGGCAAGTGCTCTGCCACTGAACCACAATTCCAGCCCGATCACAATATTTTTAAATGAACTTTTAACTTTTGGAAAGTTTCATAAATACAGAAAAAAATATAAAGATAAGACAGATTTTCCATATACTTCACACTCAGTTTCCTCTGTTACTTAACATGGTACTATTAACATGGTATATGTTATAATTAATGAACCAATATCAATATATTACTATTCATTAACAATATCAATATATTACTATTCATTAATACTTCATTCACATTTTATTAGTTTTTGCTTGGTGTGTATTTTATATGCCAGGATCTTATGGAGGATACTACATTATATTTAGTTCTCATTTTGCCCTAGATTCTTCCTGGATGTGACTGTTTCTCAGACTTTCCTTATTTTGGGTTGTCTTGGCAGTGTCAGAGTATTAATCTCTTAGAGAATCCATCAATTAGGATTGATTTGATGTTTTTTCACTGGTTAGACTGAGTTATGTGTTTTAGGGTAAAAAATCAGAGGCACAGTGTAATTGTCATTACATACTATCAATGGCATATGTAATTAACATTAATAACAGTTGACATTAATCTTGAACACCTAGCTAGGGTAGTGTTTGTGAAGTTTCACCATTGTCAGATTACTTTTTCCCCTTTATGTGTTGCACTCTTTGGAAGGAAAGCTACAATGTGTAACCTATACGTAAAAAGTGAGGACTCATGTTCTATGTTCTTAATGGCAGAGTATCTATATAAATTATTCAGTTATTTTATGGGACATTTGTCTCACATTTATTGAATAATTTTTTATATCAGAATTAACTCATGATATTTATTGTATATTTTAAATTTATACCTACTACTACCTTATTTGTTGCTCAAATTGGTCATGCTTTAGCCACTGGGGATTGCTTTATTTGGACTCTGTGAAATGCTCTCTTTTTTTTTCTTCCTCCTACTGATATTGGGGTGGCACTGCTTCTGGGCCCTATCTGCTAACAGAGCAATGAAATATGTGTGTTTATTTGCATATATGTATAAGTATTTCTATATATTACCATTTGTGTCTATATTAAGCCAAATATGAGTTCATACTAATGTCTCCACCTTGAAATTACCACATACCTCATGGATAATTCTAACTGTATCTCTTTGCTTGTCAGTTATTTCCTGCTCCAAAAATTGGAACCTTGTTATACACCATCTGCTGTCCATTTACCTAATTGTTGAAATACATTACACTTTTTGAATGGTTTAAGAATTATTTCATACCACTATGATAGGAAACTTCATTAACAAAGTACAGTGATGACTTATATAGAGTACCTTTTGCCTGTAATCTTACAACTTCTCCTCATCCTTAAAGTTACTTAGGTAAGTATCTTTTGTCCCCATCCTTTTTGTAAAGGTCTTTCAAACATTTTTAATATATCTAGAATTTTTTTCAAATTCTGCATTCTATCCTGGGATTCTATGACCTCTTAAATGTTTTGGTTTTTAACTTTTTTTAACTAGCATACATTATAGTCATGAAAAGTTATACAGTTGTACAAATACCTAGTGTTACATATCCACTGCAGCAGTGTCCTACAAAATAGCAAAAATTCTCCTGTGTTTCATAAGTTCAACTCAATACTTCCCTCCACATGCTGGTAACCAATCACCAGTTATAAATTCATGACTTTGAACTCCAGAGTATAAACCTCTAAAATATTCCTCTTATTGATTGGTATTTATATTTAGAAATCAATAAAAATGTAAAGAGAAAAAATATGATTATGAGTGTCCTGGTTATGTATTTTTGCCTAACAAATCACCCAAAACCCAGTAACTTAAAACAGCATTAAATTTTTTTTATTTTCTTTCTTTCCAACAAATCTTCAATTTGAGCAAGGTTTAGTGAGGAAGACTTTTATCCATTCTTCTATTACATGATTTTATTTCATCCTTTTGGTGACTAGTCCACCTGCATAAAGATGTTGTTCAGTGAAGTTCTTAGAACATGTGCCCAATGTTATAAACATTAATTGAGTAATTATTATGTGCAAAGAATTCTGCTAAGTAATGTGATGAATATATTCCAAAAAGAAGACACAGATAAAGATGTGTATCTTGCCTCCAAGGAATTTATAAATCTAGGACATGTTAATTTTAATGGAGATTTAGATGCTACAAGAAAGATGAAAATAGCAGTGGTTTAAAGCAAGATAAAACAGTACTTCTCTTTTAGGTTACAATCTGGTACAAGTGAATCAGGATTGATATGATGGATTCATGGTCAGAGATCCATGCATCTTCTATGTAGTTGTATTGTAATGCTTAGAACCAAAATGTTTCACCAAACCCACCACATTCTGTGCCACCAAATGCTGGAAGAAGGGAATGCATTACTGTCTTTCAGGTTATGACATGGAATTGCTCACACCCCTAAGGCTTATATCACCTTGTGGAGATCTTTGTCACATGACCACACCTACTTCAAGAGAGAATGGCGAAGTGATATTATTGCCGCACAAGAGATATAAATCACTGAAAGCTGATCATAGTACAAGGGAGAATGCTGCACATTGTAAGTTTGATAAAAGCAAGTGGATTTGGTAATTCAAGAGACAGAAATTAATTTCAAATGCATTATACATAAGAACTTAGATGCATTGTTGTTAACATTTAAAATATGGGTGAGAATTTGAAAGACTAAATTCTGACCAAAGCTAGAAAGATATAAAATTGAATTTGGGTAAGCAGAAACTCCAATATAGTTTCAATGCAAGCTTCAAGAGTGGTAGTAGGTAAAAGTATAGCCAGAATGGCAAGTTAACAGCCAGTTACAGATGACCTTTAATTTAGAACATATTATAAAATGAGATTTGTTAATGAGCATCGCTAAATGCATGGCATATAATAGATTAGTAATAAATATTAAATTACTTGCTTTTATAAGGGTTTAGATGTAATTCTAAATTTACTAAATGTGTTTATTTTCTTTTAAAGCAAGTGACTTATATGACCTTATTTGAAGAAGTTACTCCTTGTTTAGGAGGGTGGCAAAGAGGAACAGGTTGACTATTATGAGATGAGTTAGTTGCAGTGTTCTCAGAGAAGTTCTTTGGTTGTGAACTATAACAAAGACAAGTAAAAGGATTAAAAGAAAAGATAAAAGGAATTATAAATCAAGGAAAAGCAGATGATCAAGACAGATAAACCCCAAGTTGTGTATAAATAAAAATTTCTGAATGCTATATTTATTTTTCTACTTCCCACTATAATTTTAGAAAAAATGGAAAGAAACTTTTGAATGGTAAATTATCTAGATATTCCTAGTTTCTTTAAAATAATAGTTTGGAAAATGTCAGTAGACTATAACACAAAATAAGTCTTGCAGAAATATCATATTCTAGTATACACAAAAACTGAAAAAGAAAAAAAATTATATAATTTTGTCCTCTTGCTTCCAGTGGGAAAGCACAAGCTTTATTTAAGTACTACAGCTTTAAAAACAAATTACTTTTGTAATATTATATGTGTGATAGTCAACTTTTCATTGTTGTGACCAAAATACCCAACAAGAACAACTTAGAGGAAAAAAGATTTATTTGGGTTCATGATATCAGAGGTTCAGTTCCTGGCAGCTGACCTCGGGTCCAAGGTAAGCAGAACATTATAATGGAGTGGCAGAGGAAAGATTTTCCCTTAATGGTAGCCTGGAAGCAGAAAAAGAGAGAGAATGGAAGGACTGTAGGGGAGATTAACCTTCCAGGTCCCACCCCAGTATCCTACCTCCTCCAGCCATGCAGGGAGGGTTCTCTCCAATCTTTCCCATACCAGTCTTTCTCATAAGTTCTTGGGGGCTCATGAAAAAAAGCTTTTAAGTGAGTTCAATTTATTCTTGTTCCTGGGGTATTATAACTGACAAACTCCCCACATTTGTCCTTTATACATTTACTCAAATTTTATTTTATATAATTTTATCTGCTTGTTGATGACCCCTCTTTCTCCTATGCTCTGACATAGGTTTGTGTGCACTCTGTTTAAATTTATGGGCTTGGTTAAGTCTATGGAATTCAATTTCCTTGGTTGCCTAGAGACCTCAGCTTTCTGACAGGCTCTAGACAAGTTATGATTTGCTAGATTTCTCTTTCTTGCATTATTGATATAAAAGAGCATTCTTTTGTGGTTTTCTATGTCTTCATTCTCAGTGGAATTTGATCAATTTTGATAGATTCTTATTTACATATTATCGTGGAGAAGTATAAATATATTTTTTATTAATTTTATCCAGAATTTTAGTTAATTTTAAGGAAAGGTCTTCAGGGATTTTGATAGAAGAGTTTTATGTTTAAATATGATTGCTAAGCTTAGGCTGCTCTGGAATTTGGGGTCCTCCTGCCTCAGCCTCTCAAATAGCTAGAATTACACTATTGCACCTAGAAGGACACATTTTTTTAATAAAATTAATTTTTAAAAAACCTTGCATATGTTCTTTCAGAGAATATTCTTGGATAGGAAACATTCTGCACATATTATTTATTTATTTAATGAAATAAGATTTTCTTCTAGAAACAATATATTTTCTTGCTGAAAAAATCTCTAAAGAGAATTTCATTTTCTTTAATGACCATTGCTAGAGAAATTGACTTGCATTTTGATTAGGTTATTCATTATTAGGATTGTCATTCATAACTAGCTCTTTAAGAGCATTCAGGTAAGAAAAAAATTCAACAATAGAAGCAGATTATTCTATTAAGTGGTAGATTTTTCAGTCTCCCCTCCCCCCAGGAAAAATATAATTTATTATCTTTACATTCAAGTGTTGTGAAAATCTATTACACCTTAATCTTTGTGCTACATAGCTTAAAAATGCAATCTGTGTAACTCCCTTTTTAGGGATAATTTTATCATGGAAACAATAGAGAAACATGCTTCTATAATGGCACAAAATCATCTTTATATAGATGACCTGTTAATTGTGATAAAGACTTTAAAATTTTAATTCACATAGCTTACTTTCAGGATATTTATGTTCACTGCTCCTGCACAAGATAAAGGTTTTTATATATATATATGATTATATTGATCTTCTCTCAAAGGACCCCTTCAGCTGTAAAATTCAATGAATCTTTATTATCAGTTCTTAAAGGGGTTATTAAATGGTGAATCTGTCTTTGACCCTATTCCAGGATATTTTTCTAACTGAAGTAACAGTATGTGGCATTTCTCCAGCATGAAATCAAGTATAGTGAAATATAATAAAGCTTCAGTGTCTTCTGTAGCATGCTTCCTGGGCAGGGGGGCGGGAAAGAATCATCTCTATTGTGGAGTGTGATGAACAATTTAAAATCATGCTGTTTGCAAGCTCTCTGATTTAGAATTCTAAGCTAAATTCATGTCTATAAATTGCTTTTAACATGTAAATTTCTTGAGGAAGCATTTGTAGAACATTCGATTTAGAGGATGCATTTATATCCATTTCTTAGAATAAGACAGGTTGTTTCCTTCCCATCTTACAGAGAAAAATTAGTATACAGAGACTTTTTGTCTATTTTATTATGGACATTAAGTAATAATGAGGCATTCATTCATTATTCATTTACTGCATTTTCATAGAGGTCCTTATTTGATGTAGGCTCAATCTTCTTAAAATTTTTTATTTGTTCTTCTTAGTTATACATGACAACAGAATGTATTTTGACATATTATACATACATGGAGTATAACTTCCTAGGCTCACTCTTAAATACTGCTAAGTATAGATGAAACTTACACCTGACCATAAGGTGATTATAGTCTAACAGGAAACCAAAAGCTAAATAAACAATGAGTATGACATAATAATTGCTATAATGAGAGTATAGGCAAACAGCAGCGAGAGGATAGCAAAGGAGAATCTAATTGTATTTGGGAGTATCAGGAAAAACAGTACTGGAAAATATCACAGAACCACTGAATAACCTATTAAAGAAGGAGTAGATATTTGCTAGTTTGTGTCAGTAGATGAAGACTGAATGGAGAGTGAGGTATCAAGGCGTGTGTTTAAAGTCTGAATGGAGAGTGAGGTATCAAGGTGTGTGTTTAAATTCTGGGAAAATGAGGATGTTTGAAACACATGGGGAGCAGAAGTTGAGTGCAGTGATGGGAGACAAGGCATTTGGAGATAGGAAGAGGCCCAGTACTGGGCCTAAGAGTTTTGATTTTCAATTTTAGAAAATAAGAGGTCATTGGAAAGTTTTAAGATAAATCGAAGGATTGGATTTACATTTCAGAAATATAACTAACTTTGCCATGGAAGACAGAACTAGAAAGATTTGTTCTTTCTTTATTTCACAAACGCTGTTGGTGAATGAGCACTGGGCAAGACCCTACCTAGCAGAGCACAGTCTAGTGGTCAAGATGCATAGAAATCAAGCAGATTATACATTCTGTAGTAACTCCACACTGAATAAAGGATGTTAGGTGAGATGGTCAGAGAAGAGCTCCCTGAGAACTTCATAAAAAATTCTTTGCTTGTGACAAAACTTAGAAGTGATTATATCAATCAGATTGTCACGGCACTTGAGAGCTCTCCGTGCTTAATTAGGAATACTAACATTCCCAATCCAAAAAGATTTATGCCATCTGAATTACTGCAATTGTACAAAGAAGTGGTATTCAAGAAAATTTGAAAAGATCCATACCTCTAAAAGTTATCACATTTGTATGGATCTTCAAATAGGAGCAGAAATAGTTGAAGTCCTTTAAGTCTGTTTAAGTTTGAACAATTACAAAGCTGTATGTAGAAAGAGATCTTACTGTAGAGGATATGTGAGGTTTCATGTAACAGAATCACCATTTCTATGTGATCTGGCAATGATTACTATAAGCCATGGATTAATGTAATGTACTGAAGTGGGTAGGACATACTGTTCAAAAATAGCTCCCACAGAACAAATCTCCATTAGGGACCAGGGAAGTCATTTTATACTTATCTCTGGTATTTGATGGGGGATTTATAATTCAGAAAAGAAACAGCTTATTATATAATAAGTATTATATTTTTCATGTACACATATATATGTGTATCTACATATTATAAAACTGTAAAATACAGAGTTTTATATTGTGGGTCCTGTTCTTCTCAACTAAATTTTTATTTTCTGAAATGATTTAAAGGATCTTATACTAATTTCCCTGGGTTAGTTAGATTTTTATAGCAAATGAATGTACAAACTAAGCAACATCTCTTACATAATGAAATAAGCCCAAAACCTACTTCTGCATGGTATTTTGGCAAATAGTCAATTTTTAAATTCAAGGGGTGTTCATGTTTTTGGGAAGTATCTTATGATAATAGTTAAGAGTGTTTGCTCAGTTCTGAGATGGCCAAAGCTCCATTCCTGCCTGGGTCCAGGATTTGTTACTTTGAACTTAAGGCAAGTTACATAACCTTGCCAAGTCTCAATTTCTTTATGTTTCAAAAAGGGAGAGAAATTCTATCTTTATAGGATGATTTTAAAAGTTCAATGAAATGATCTACATGGAGTTCTTGGCACAGTCCCTGGCACAGAGTAATCACTTGATGTTTCAACTTCCAATTATTCAGCAATAAATATTGTACATGATCTATCTGAGGAAATGTAATTTACTGGTTAAAATTAAAAGTGCAGCTGATAAAAGTTGGCTTATTTTGCTCTGGATTAAGCTAACAAGTATGTTTATAATTATGTTATCTCATGAGGAAAAAGAGAAGAAAAATAACCCGAAATATTTATCCAAGTCAAGAAGTTTTGGTGACCTGAGATCTGGGTTCCTCTGTGTGGCAAATACATATCCAAAATAGTATTCACATGGCATTTATTCTTCTTTTTGTTTGTGGGGGGGTACTGGGGATTAAACAGGAGTGCTTACATCCCCAGCTCTTTTTTATTTTTTAGTTTTTATTTTGAGACTGGTACTCACTAAGTTCGTTAGGGAATGGCTAAGTTGTGGAGGCTGGCTTTGAACTTGTGATCCTCCTGCCTCAGCCTACTGAGCCACTAGGATTATAGGCATGTGCCACCACAACCAGCTTCATTCTTAATTGGTTTATTAGTCTATGTGGTTGACATGTTGGTAGTTTCTATTAACATTGTGATTTGGGTGATCACAAATATCTTGGCTGAAGTCCAAAATCTCTTACCCTATTTACACTTGAAATGATTTTAAGAAATATTTCAAAACTCAGAGCTTACATTTATAAATTGAAATGCTAATAAAAGAGGATAAACCGTTTATCTTCCTTTGAGATGCTGTTTAGTGAGTTACTGTTTAGTGAGTTACTGTTTAGTGAGGTGTCCCCTTAAAATTAATGTCTCAATTCTGAAAAAGGAGTGTAGAAGAGAAAAAGTAAAGTTGAATAAAAATTCTCCTGGGTTTTTCCAATAATTTCAAAGTGTTGCCAAAATGAAAAATGATGCCTATTTTTTTCCACTGCTAGGGATGGTGGAAATACACCTGAATATTCATAGGAACCCAAAGAAATCTTGCCATGTCTAAAATGTCCAGATACTATAGGTGAAAATATTCTATCATAAAATTAGCATTGTTATTTTTACATAATTCATATGTCTTTTATGAATATTTTGGACACCTGGAAAGCAGTGACCACATCTTACTCTTTTTAAGGTTTCCCTATGGCAAGGCATGTAAGACTCAACAATGTTTGTTCAACCATCATCATGTTGATGACAAATTCCACTTATACTAAATTTTACTCAAAATAGAATGTGCTCTAATTTGATTCCAATGTAAACTGCACCAAAATATCTCTATTTGGAATTTTAGTAAGAAAGAGATGCTTCTGTCACTATAAGAACTTAGTGGGAGGATGAAAGAATATTTTTAGTTTGTACCAACAGAGTTACTAAATTGATATTTATTGACTTTGTGCAGCTATATTATCAGAAAGATTGAAAAGAAAAATATATTTTAGAAATGTATAGTACAGAATGGTAAAGAAACAACCAATTTAATTTTTGAGAGTTATAAAATCATGAAAGTCAAATTTCTTTCACTGGAAGCCAGTTGTATTTTTTTATTATAAAGGTAATAAAATGAAATGGATATAAATTTCTCTCCAGTACTGGGGATTGAACTTGGGGCACTCAACTACTGAGCCACAGTTTTAGTCGGTTGTTTTCACTGCTGTGACTAAAAGACCCAATAAGAACAATTTTAGAGGAGGAAAAGTTTATTCAAGGGCTCACGGAGTAAGAGATCTCAGTCCATAGACAGCTGCTCCATTCCTGGGAGTTCGAGATGAGGCAGCACATCATATCAGAAGAATGTGGCAGAGAGAAGCAGCTCACATGATAATAAAGAAGCAGAGAGAGAGAGACTCACTTTCCAGATACAAAATACATATTCCAAAGGCACAACCCCAATGACCCCCATTCTCTAGCCACACCCTACCAGCCTTCAGTTACCACTCAGTTAACCCTGTCAGGGGATTAATTCACTACTCAATTTAAGGCTCATATAACCAAATCATTTCTCCTCTAAACCTTACTGGATTGTCTCACACATGAAATTTTGGTGAAACATAACATCTAAACCATAACAGCCACATTGCCAGCCCTATTTTTTTTTTTAATTTTGAGACAGGGTCTCACTAATTTGCCCAGGTTGCCCTCCATGCTGTCTTACATAAAAAGAAGGGCATTTTCTTCAAATTAAGAGTTCCTTCCCAATGTCCTACTTATAAATCATTCTAAAGCTAAGGGGGAAATGTTATTAGATAATAAATAGTTTCTTTCAGGAAAGGAGATACTCATGAAAATTATTTCTTAATTTTATCAAAAAGTATCCTAATTTTTATCTGAGTGTAGATAAACAAAGATATAAAATGAATAAACAGATAGTTTAATTCTTTCAATTATTGGGAATATTCTGTATACATCCATATTTGGATCTATTTATCAATCACTATCCTCATTAATCTTTGTGCCAGTCAATATTTCCTGATGCTGTTTGTAATAATTCCATAAAATCAATGTAAATCATTTCAATAATTTTTAAGTACAAGTGTTGTATGTGATATGTAATCTTGTACCTCATAGATAACACTATTGCAAAAATCAATCTTTTGGAAAATTAACATTTGTGGCTGAATTCCAGGAAAGATTCAATTTCCACTAATTCTTCTTCATTAACATTATTGAAAAGTATTATACCTAGCTGCCAGAATATATGCTTCTTTTAGGTTACTACAGACTTCTTAGGGACAAAAACTTTATACAAAAAAATGTAGAAGTATCCTAATTAAACTAGGATGTATTCCTTTGGATTTTATAATTTAAAACATATTTCTCAAAATTTCTACTATATATCAAGATTAAATTAAGATGATTAAAGTAATAGTTTTGTTATACCATCCTTCTGCTCAGAAAAGCAGAATCTATAGATAAACAATATATTCCTGATATTGAAGGAAATTATTTTACTACATGCCCCATTCTGTCTTTACTGTTTTATGTTTGACCACTTTCCTACACAAATTCTTAGGCTTAGTCATGTTTATTTGTTTACTTAGGAATGTTGTATCTTTTCAGTCTCAGTTCATCAATCCTGATATAACAGATGTAAAAGTGAGTAGAAATTCAGCACCATGGACAGCCCCCCGCTAATCCCAAGGGGAGCTCATGGACACTACCAGGGAATGTAGGTAGTGTTGATGTTCCTGAAAAGCATGTGGGGTCATTCTATGGTTTCCTTGAGTTTCCATTTGCTGAATTCTCTCTCTGAGGTTTTGAATCCATTGAACCCCAGAAAATAGGTGGGTGTACATTAGGATACAGTCCCTAGTCTTTTTATAAATGATATAGATTCTCATTATTCTTCCATCAAAATCAGATACTCAAAGTGAGGTGAGCATAGAGGCCAGTGAAACTATTATAAAAACTTCGCACTGTAAGTTCAACGATAATCAGTTGTAAATATCACCCTAAAAGAAGAATCATGAGTTAATAAACCAAAAATGGAGGAGAGGAACTAGAAAACTGCACGGTTATGTCTTTCAGCTTTGGATAGCTTCTCAAGTAAGTTTTTGATCTTTTACAGTCCTGGGTAGCTTCGTTCAGTCTCCTAAAGGTAAGCAATCACAAACTAAAATGTATGTGGATACTATTGCTAAACTTGAATGATGGAATAAAGTTTTTAAAAGTTTATCCATTTTAAACTAATTTTACATTAGTAATATCAAAGATGTTGAAGAACTAGAAACTATATTATTTACCATTTAATCCCTTCTAAATTCACTAAATATAATGAAGCAAGAGTATTAATTAGAAAAATAACAACATTAAGCAAAATAAAAACTAGATAATCATGAAGAAAAACCCTGTGGATAGGTTCTTATGGATAAATGAAATTTGTAGCCACTTTTGCTTTTTGAGATTTATTACATCTTCTTTTCTGCCTGGAATTGTTTAAATTAAGTAAGTTTAATATTCTGGTCTTAAAACAAAATATACCAACCCTGGAATCTGACTCATCTGTAGAGGATAGATCATTCTCACTTCTTCAGAGCACAAACAGACACTCTCCAGTTACTCTTTTTTTAAAATTTGTTCTAATTAGTTGTACGTGACAATAGGATGCATTTTGACACATCATACATAAATGGAATATAACTTCTCATTCTTCTGGTTGTACTCCAGGGCTGGTAAAGGGGCTAAGACAAATGACAGCTCATAGACAATGTTTGTGTAGCTTAAGAAATCTTTGTACATTTTTCTGTCACAGGGAATTGCATTTTTAACATTGACCTTCATTTGCTTAGGTGGACCTATTGGCTTTTAGAGAGAAGTGCAAAAAACTAGTTAATTTTGAGTGTAAGAGAAATAGCTGTATTTTCTTCAAGGCTCAACTTAATCAACTTCTCTTCTTAATGTAAAATAGAAAAAATAGAAGCAAAAAAAAAAAATTAAGTGGACTTCTCCCAACCCTTTATCTTCTTGTATGTGGGATTCCTGGACTAAAAATAAAAATTTCTTTAAAAAAAGTCTACATATAGTATTTCATCAGCAAAATGGAAAGACAGCAGTCCTGTTCTCATCTTCCTCTATCTTCTATCATACTTATTTTTTGATTTGGGGTGGATAGGAACCTCAAAGTAGGTCTTTTGATCATGTGAATCCAGCATACAGAGAGACAATGTGTAAGAAGTTTAGCTCTTCTCAGACCAATGTGAGATATCTACCTTTTGACATTGTGAAGTGATAAGTTTTCCATGAGAGGGTCAGAGGTTTCTGTTATCCCTCTAGACAAGGGCTTTGTTTGTGAACTCATTAATTGATGTTAGAAGGACTATGCAGCATAGACCTGTTTTCAAATTCTACATCTTTTTATTTTTTCCAAGTTTTTCTATGAAATCCATCTGTTATACATTTACCCATTATTAGACAACTAAATTATATTGTATCTGGACAGAGCATGACCTCCAAATATACTGCTCAAAGAAGACATTACAAGATAATGTCACTCACTTTTATTATCACTAACTGGTTTATGATGTAGACTAAAACAGCTATTGGATTTCAGTTCTTAGGATAGCCTTATATAGGGAAAATACTTACTGTAAAACAATAGTGAGATATACCTTTGAAGGTGAACTATTGGAAAATATTTTAGTACTTACTAGATGAGTTGACACAAAGTATTAAACATGGAGTCATAAGTTACAATCTTAGTTCTCTACACAGTACCTGTCTTCTCCTTAATGTCACATAAGTGACAAAATACTTAAGTGATTTTAAATCATAAAATGCCACAAAATGTAAGATTCTGAAATTGTTGAACATTAACAGTAATATATTTTTATTCAGATAAGGATATTTAGAGCAAAATATATGTAAAATTTAGGATAGTTTCACTATGGAAATCCATGGGATGTGGAAAAGAATTAAAGGTCCAAGAAACAGAATGATCACAGTCTCACAGGCTAAGCTGAACAGATTGTCTTTGGGGGACAGTGAGATGAGCAGACAGCTGGTATGAAAAGTGTGTTGAAAGAAGTGGGAAAGCATATACAGTATCTCTGATGAAAGAAATATTTTCTCTGAAGAGGTTGTAAAGATGTGACTAATATAAAATATATATATTAAATTGTCCATCATCACAAATATTCAAAAATTTTAAAGTACTTTCTTCAGGTAAGACAAATTCATTTTTATTTATTGCCTCATGTAGTACTTTTTACAACCCTAGAATGTAAGACATAGTATTTTTCCAATTTTACCTATAGACCAAAGCTTTACAATTTTAGTTAAATTGCTCAAGTTCCCCAAAATGGTAAGAGATAGAACTAAGGTTTGAACTCAGGCATGTTTAGATTGATGTATAGAGTTTTAGTTATAAAACTACACTGCCTCTCTCAAAGTCTAAATGATAGTATATAGAAATAATGAACAATTAGACTCCCCAAACTAATACTAATAGTATAAGGATAATATGTTTCTAGTGCATGAAAAAGAATATAGGATACTTTAATGAACACTCCCACACCTGAGCTTCAGAAAATATGTTCTTGTACTATCTTTTTGTTAGTTCATTAAAACTAAGGGAAATATTATAACTATGATTAATTACTTTTGAGAAGCCTTATATGAATAATTTATGTTATAATTTAATGTTATCAACACTAAATCTTATATAAATAGCATACTAAGCTTAAAATATTTTAAAAATATTTTAAATATATATATATGGCTCTTGCTTTAATTTTAACTTCTGTTGAGTCTTCTATTTTATGAACAGCTCAAAATTTCCTTAATCACTCACCTGTCATGTATATGTAAGTTGATTTCAGTTTTTCTTATAATTCTTCCACACATAAAGGAAAACTGACAACAACTATTTTTTAAATATTGCCAGCATATGCAAGAGTTCCATGGACATTTATTCCAAGAGGAATCCCTGGGACCTAGAATATGAACATATTCGGCTTTGATAGATGTTGCCAGATTACTTTCCCAATTGAGTGGATATATTTATAATCTTTATCAGCAATGTGTGTTTCTATTTCTCTTTATCATAACCAATACTTCCTAAGTTTAAAATTTTATTTTTTATCCAAATAATGGTCACCATATTTCACTGCATAAATGTTACCACCAACTAATGTGCTTTCACAAGTACTTTGTGCATCCTAATCTTGCACCTAAGACAATTTAGTAACAATTTTAAAATAATACCATAACATTTTTTAAAAGCTTCACATAATGATTGTGCCCCACTTTTTGTCAAAAAATTGTCATAAAATTATTGTGATTGTGATTTTGCAGTGAAATATGGTATATCATCCGATTTGCTTTTCTCCAATGAATAATGTGAGCAAGAATCTCTTCATGTATTTTCCTGGGAGACAATCCTCATGATTTCTATTATCCTGCAAGTGAGACAATGACTGTTCTTTGAGACTATCTTAAAGAATGCTTGTGAAAGTCAGTGTTAGAAGATAGAAATGCCATGTCTTTTTGGAGCAAAAAGCAACCATGCTTACTACTCATTATAAATAGTTTTTTCTCTAAACCCTGGGTTCCTCTCCTTTAATGCAATCAATTGTATGTTCAGTATCATCTGATACTCTGCACTGCTTTGTGGAAATTTGAGCTCAGGGGAAAAGCACAAAACTTGTGACACTCTGGTACTTGAATCATTTTCCAAACTGTCTTTCTATTCCTTTCATTTGGCTCAATAGAAAGGATATGGAATACTAGGAGGATAAATGGAAAACTTTATATAATTAACATTTTTTTTTGCTAACTCAGAACACATAGGCTCTTGGAAGGCAAGGAGTGCAATATCTCAATACGGCAGCCTTATATGGCTATTTCAGGAGGCTACTAGGAGCTAGTGTCCTATAGTGGCTTATTGACAGATGTATCCAGTTGTTGCTCCTGATGTCCCAGGTATCCTGAATATTGCAATTGTAACTGTGTTAACTGTACAGATCAATGACAGTTGTTATGCAGTTCCAGACATTACCAAAACCTTTTCTCTATCCCATTATCACCTGCAGATCAAGATACATTCATGTGGCAAGGCTTCTAAAATTTGTTTTCAATACTCCCTGGAGGCATCTAAATTCCCTTGCTGTTTGCAACTATTAAATAGTTGAGTATTTGGCACAAGGGCATCTATTCTCTGATATCACAAACATTGACTATACAGATCACATTGTATTGGTTGACAAGTCAGAAGTCTCAGCCTCAGTCCCTAAGCTATATTATTATCTATCTACCTATCTATAGTATTATATATATATATATATATATAACATATTTGTATAGTATACATAAGCATATACATATTAAGTATATATTTAATATATATTTAAATGTTACACACACACACACACACACACACTATAGTATTATATAGCAAATAGGAGTGGTTGATGAATCCTGAGAAAAATTCAGGAGTCTTCTTGCCAAGTAGTTTCTGGGGACTGTGTGAGCACAATCAAAATTCTCAGTTCTAGCAGTGAAGAAAAACTGCCACCAAAAATAAGCTTCTACATTCTGTTATTCTATTGGACAATTTGAATTTTGAAGACTCATTGGATATTGTACTTGGTACTTTATCTTTTCTATCACACAAAACAGTATCCTTTAAGTGGGGGCATAAACCACAGATTGTCCTAAGAATTATTCATATTTTCTATAATTAGAACCCCCAAAATCCCAATGACTCCTTTGAATTCCAAGTTTCTGTGATCAATGATTTTACTGATTAAAAATCTTAGGTAAAGGGAGTCAGACTTCAATCAGAGGCACCTCTTGAGGTTAGAAATTTTTTCTCTCCCTGCCATGGAGATCAGGTTCACCCTTTGTGTAAAGAAACTATTAGCTTTCTACAAGGCTCTTGTTGAAACTGAATGCTTGCCCCATGGAAGCCTTGTGATTCTCTTGCCTCTTGTACCAATTTGGGGTGGGTCAATTCAAACTCATGAATTAACAATGTGGAAAGGGCCTAAGAACGTTAGCTTGAGAAACGGAAGTGGTGTAATCAGAAATATAGCTACCCTGACAGGGGTGGTAGCCCATGTCTGTAATCCCAGCTACTCAGGAGGATGAGGCAGTTCCAGGTCAGCAAGAACAACTTAGTAGGACCATGTTTAAATAAATAAGTAAGTAAGTAAATGAAAAAATGCATAAAAGGGCCGGGAAGTAGCTCAGTGATAACACACTTGACTGGTATGTGTGAGGAAGTCCTAGATTCGATTCCCAGTACTGCAAAAATAAAAAACAAAAAATCAAACGAAATGAACAGATGGAATGTCACTGGCACCATCTTGATTTTACGTAAGAGAGTCAAATAACCCTTTGGTAGAAACATTATTCCCCATTCAGCCACCTGAGTCAAATCCACCAGCTCAAGGAGGTCCTTTTTTGACAGAGGTTTTCCATAAATTCCTAAATCTGATTCACTGATGCTTCAGCCAAGATGAAATCCAGTGTTGTTTCCTGGGCTGCTGAGATTGTTCCTGATCAGTCCCAGTGGATTTTAAAAGTAGATGTAGTTGTTCCACCAAGTAGGCAGAATTCCAGTTAGTTATCATAGCTCTGGCCAATCTTTCCCTTGACAAGCCTTGTTACATATATACTGACTCATAATTTCTTCCAGTGGACTAGCTGTTGGGTCTGCCTTCTCTGTTTAGGGCTGTGACAACAAGGCATTTATTATCATTTTGCTCTAGATTATCTTTTCATGGATATCTGCATAGTTAACATACTTGGAAGAAAGAAATTATATCTTTCTCTGGAGCAAAAATTCTCAAGTATCATAACAGTAAGTCTTCCTCCACAGTCATGTGTAAGCAGGAATATAGCTGCCCTCCCCTGTCTATAATCCTAGCTACTCAGCATGTGTCAGCAAATTTTGTACCCCCTATACAGGATTCAGGTCCTTAACTTGGGTTTTTTTCTCGTAACATAACACATTATGTGTATAGGTATTATTTGACTGTGTTCAGATGCTCTGTGGGAATTGGAGCTGGTGCAAGAAAATACTGGTGCTCAGGCTACTGCTACTTCTGTGAGCAATGAGCTGTCCTTTGCCTGACATAGGAATTTCATTTTCTTTGTCAACATCTCTGAAATTCTGGCAGGCAAGCTAATTAACTTAAGGATAGAGTAATATTTCAGATCATTGACAGTTCTTAACAATTATATGTACTCATTTAAAAAAAATAGTGTCAATTTTGGTGATTATTTTTTTAGAAAATAATAAAATTTGCTTAGAGTTTCAATTTTTGTATAAAATTATCCACGGTACTAATTTCATACATTTAATCTCTACTATATGTATAATTATACCTTTTATGTTTTTAATGTTATTTATTACTTTCTTTTCTATTCATTCATTTTGACAGAGGTAAGTTGATTTTATTATTTTTTTCACAAAACTACCATTAAAGTTTTAAGATACATGCTTATAGCCAGGTGTGGTGTGGTGGTGCACACCTGTAATTCCTGCACTTTGGGAGGCTGAGACAGGAGAATCGCGAGTTCAAAGCCAGCCTCAGCAACAGCAAGGCACTACGCAACTCAGTGAGACCCTGTCTCTGCATAAAACACAAAATAGGGCTGGGGATGTGGCTCAGTGGTTGAGTGCTCCTGAGTTCAGTCCTCGATGCCAAAAGAAAAAAAAAAAAGATACATGCTTATGTGATTTAAAAAAAATTAGTGCTATATAGTGTTTTTAGACTCCTCGGACCTTAGGATCCTGAAGTATTTTACAAAATAAATAACTTATCCTTTTTTTGCTACTTAAAATCTTTGTTTCATCAATTCTTGTAAAATCACAAAAACATTTGTAACAACAAATAATTTGTTTAATGAATATATCATGTTTTTCATCTGGGTTTATTTTTTTGTTGTTGAAATTCACTCTTTGAAAGTTCTTTTAGTTGAGGACATCTGAATGGTATATTGTTTGGTGTTTTATATATAAACATGGTGTTAATTTTTACTACACTTTAACGATAGTTTTCATGTGTTTTATGTTGATTCATTTTTTATTTCCCCTTAGCATTTTGAATAATTATTCCATTGCAGTATTGGTCTGGGTGAAAGTTAAGCAACTAATAGTGAGATCCATCAAATACATAGTTCGCAGACCACAGGAGCTCATCAGGAGCCAGAGCCCAAACCAGCATTCAGAAGCAGGGTTTTGGCTTCTAGTTCATTTGTTTATTCCTTCCTTCCTTCCTTCCTTTTTCCTTTCTCTCTCTCTCTCTCTCTTTCTCTCTCTCCTTTCTTTCTTTCCTTTGTTAATTTTGCTTTTAATTAACACATAGTAACTGTACCTATTTTACGAGGGCAACTAGCGCCTTTTACTTGTGTTAGGGGAATTCCATTAAAGGATGTGGCTTCAACCGTGTTGGTCCATACCAATTAGAGGAGTGGAGTTTCTGGAAAGCTTGGCTTGTTTTTAATTCTAAAACACTTCAGCATAGAGGTCTTGTTTCATTTTCTGTTCTATGACTTGACCACAGAGATGCTTATCTTTTAATTGATCTCAGGTATGTCTTTCAATTTTCTTCTGTTCTAATTCACCCATCATTGCTATGTGATTATTGCAGAAAGGACTATCCAAGCATAAAGTTATATCATCTTTATCAGAAGCTACTACAGCTGTCTCATATGTATTTAAAATAGCTGTAATCAATTTTGAAGATAAAGAAAAATAAATTATAAAAGAGGAATCTGAGAAATGTTATGATTATTAAATAAAATTAAAGTCCACAAACATGCCGGGTACTATTTGGTGATTTCTATATTCTCTTATGGCCCCTCCCCATCTGCCATTTCTTTTTTTATATGTTTCTTCCAATAACTTCTCATGGCACAGGGTGAAGGGTAAAAGCAAGAGACATGGCAAATTAATGATATATTAACCTCTAGACTCTGAGCATCAGGGTTCTTGGTCCAGATGCTGACTTTCTGAGTCACTTGTCACCTGCCTGTGTTTGTGTGTTAGCTGTCACTGCACAACAGTCTTGGTGGTTTGAATAACTTTTGAAATAATTTTGTAAGAAGTCTCCATAGCTACAAAGAGTATGGCTCACTGAGAAATAATTTGAGATAATAGAGGTAATGACTTGGAGGCATGGGTACATGCGCAGAGCCAAGGATAAATTGATAGTTTAAATAAAGATTGAGGTGCCAAAACAGTGACCTGATAAGTTCATATTGGAGAACTTACATAGACCCTTTGACTTGTGGACTCAGTTCTCATATTCGGAATCCAGTGGATTTGCCGTCCTTCCTTGCCTTCCTTGCTATATGCCTTGAGGAAACAGAAATTATTTTTGTCCTCTCAGTGTTCACTGTAGTCTATTTTTGACCGTGGGGAACCCTCTTTCTATAAGCATAGCTATGCAGTAGTTCCTATGATTCAAAACAAACATCTCTAAACCAAAACAAAGGTCATATATTTTGGTTTCTAAGGGCCCTTGTTTCTAATTATTCTAGCGAAACATATGGGATAAGGAAAATAATAAATATGATTAAGTTACTAAAAATTCTTTCAACATAACTCTTTTTTTTTAAAATAGTTTTTTAGTTGTAAATGAACACAATACCTTTATGTATTTATTTTACGTGGTGCTGAGGATCGAACCCAGTGCCTCACATGTGCAAGGTAAGCGCTCTACCACTGAGCCACAACCCCAGCCCCATAACTCTCTCTCTCTCTTTTTTTTTTGGTACCAGGGATTGAACTCAGGGGCACTAGACCACTGAGCCACATCCCCAGCCCTATTTTGTGTTTTATTTAGAGACATGATCTCACTGAGTTGCTTAGTGCCTCGCCGTTGCTGAGGCTGGCTTTGAACTTGCAATTCTCTGGCCTTAGCCTCCTAAAATGTTGGGATTATAGGCATGCGCCACCACACCTGGCTTCATCATAACTCTTGATGTTTAGTTCCTTATTCACTTCTGTTTCTAAATCCTGGCAACATAGTATTCAATAGTGAAAAGAGCCCAGGTTTTTTGACTCAAATAGACCTGAGCTCAAATCCTGACTCCTTTACTTATCATCTCTGATTTTTCCAAGAGTCTGTAAGCCTCGGTTTTCTTATCAGTTAAATGGGAATAAATACCTATTTCATTAGGTGGTTGTGACAATTAAATAAATAATCCATATATAATAACCATTGTTTTTATTAATATTTATCTGTGATATTAACCCCCCAATCCCATTTGATTTCATCTCTTCATCTCTGTAAAGGTTAGGTGAATATTTCTCCCTAAAAGGCTATTCATGACTGAAGAGTAAATCAGGGTCAAACTGTAGGTTTACCTTTTTCTCTAATGAATTCTAAACTAGATTATTTCTATTTTATATGATCTTTATAAGGACCTATTATAAAGATCAAGACATTTCTTTGTTGACAAAATGTACTGAAAGACTGAGAGAGTGGATATCAGTGTCTCAGTTTCCGCTCCTCAAATACTAGTTATATATTACGGTGACTTTTTTTCCCATTATCAAGTCCGCACTGTTAGGTGTGGCTTCTTAAATGCACCATTCTCCTGAATGCCCTTCTTTATTGTCCTATGATGTAGGAAAAGAAACCTTTGAAATCATAGGTAGCAGGATCCTCAACTTTCATTCACTGTACTCTAGAGGTACTTTATCTCCAACAGAATTTCTAAAGCTGATAATTGTAAGAATCCACACAGGACTGTTGAATGTGACCTTGATGGCTAGATCTCAACCTCGCATTATAAGTTTGTGAGGAATGAATGGAAACAAAGCAATGATGATTATTTGAGCATGTCTCATCACACAGTTTTTGAACTTCTGTCTGATCTGGGTCCAGGTGAGCTGGGCTTGCTGGCTGTGGATTATTATGTACAATGTATGCTTCAACTACAATAGTCTTGCCTCCTCAACTGACCTTGAAATTTAGTGGGAAAGTTTTATAAGCTCATTTTGTCATTTAAAAACTTTGTTGCTTAAGTTACTTAACTGCTTCACTGAAGTGGTTTGATTCCTCCCCCACACAACTTTTTTATTTATGCTTAGCATATGTGTGTTCATAAACAACTTTAAAATTTTGAAGTAATTGCTTTCTTTTATACTTCTCCGGGAATGTAACCAGTGGTATGCTGGCAAATATTTAATATCTGGTGCTTGGAGTCAGGGAAATTCAGATTTGTAGCATTTGCCAATTCCCATGATATAAATGCCTCCAGACTGGCTGAAAGAAAACAATTTGCAAAAATTCTTAAAATTTAACGATTGGTTCTCAGGAACTAAGCATACCACTGAAAGTAATTTTGGGAACTTTGATGAGTAATATGCATGTATGAAGATATCTTATTTGGAAATGATATTTTAATAACTATACGCTTATATATAAAAAAAAAAGTCAAAGTATTGTAATATCTGTAATGTTACTGAAACACAAATCACATATTTCAAGATATAATTAACTTTTTAGTTTTTCATTCAATAATGACAAAGGGAATATGCTTGTTTTCTATGCCTTACAAGGAACTATTCTATTTTGAAAAAATTTAGTATAGAGATACCTTTTTTAAACACTTAAAGATAAAAGTAACTTGCTCCCTACTATAGTTTGGATATAGAATGTCCCTAGAAGTTCTATGTGTTAAAAGCTTGGTCTCCAACTGGGTGCTAATTGAGAGGTGGTGGAAACTTTAAGAGATGGGGCTAGTGGGAGGTCATTAGATCATTGGGGTGTGCCCTTAAACGGGATAGAGAGAGCCTTTCCTCCTCCTCTTTCACTTCTGGGCATGAGGTGAATGATTTTGCTCCACCGTGCACTACTGTCATGTTGTGCTGCCCCAAGTCCAAAGCAATAGGGCCAACCAATCATGGACTGAAAGCTCTAAAACTGTGAACTAAAACAAACTTCTCTTTATAACTTGATAATGTCAGATACTTGCTATAGTACCACAAATCTGACTAACACTCACTTCCATCTAACTCTGTGGCTCAAGATATTAAAGAAGAAAAGAGGCTTCATTCTTTTATTTTGAAAGCGAACAAAGTTTAGAATGCCAAGACTTCTTAGACTAATCTAGCAGTTGCTAGCCTGGCTCAATGATTACCTAAGGATGCCAGTTATTGTTTGTATTCCTGGTGCTGGGGATTGAATTCAGGACCTTATGCTTGCTAGTGAGTGCTTTACCACTGAGCTACACCCCTGTTCCTGGATTTTAGGATCTTGAAGGAATGAATTAGCCCAGTGTTCCCAGGCATATTTGCAGTTGGTTTGTACCTCTAAAATTGTGCATCAGGATTCAAAGAACAATAGTAGGATTTGATTCCTTTGGTTAGTTAGTGAGTGCAGATGCAGCTCTGTTGTCATCCTTCAGTGCTTGCCTAAGCCTTGGTCCCTTCCTAAACAACCAGAAGCTGTTTCCTTTTATTTCTTTAGCCCAGGAAGAAAGGCTTCCGGAGTAAAGAACTCTATCTGTACTTGCCAGTAGAATATTGAAGAAAGAATTGATTGTCCTTTGTGTCCCTGTTACTATGGCTGCCTGATGATTGCTGCTGTTGTACTTCTTCATTGTAGCTATCATAATTATAATTATCATTATCACCATCATCATCTACCAGCCCACGAACCCGTGAACATTGTGAAATAATGGTTGATTCCCTCTTTTGAGCTCTCATAGGTTCTGGAATTTCCTAATTATTCCATGCTACTGTGGTTTAGATATTAAGCATCTCCCAAAAGCTCATGTGTGGGACAACACAAGAACATTCAGAGGTGAAAGATTGGGTTATGAGAGTTTAAATCCAACCAGTGAATTAATCTCCTGAGGGATTAACTGAGTGGTAACTGAAGGCAGGAAGGGTGTGGCTGGAGAAGGTGGGTTATTGGTGTGCTTTTGGGGTATGTATTTTGTATCTGGCAAGTGGAGTCCTCTCTCTGCTTTCTAATCATCATGTGAGCCTCTTCCTTCTGCCACACTTTTCCGCCATGATGTTCTGCCTCACTTCTAACCCCAAGGAATGAAGCCAGCCTTCTATGTACTGAGATCTCTGAAACTGTGAGCCCCTAAATAAACTTTTCCTCCTCTACAATTGTTCTGATTAGGTCTTTTTGTCACAACAGCTAAAAAGCTGACTAAGTCACTGGCTTTCAAGCCTCTAGGTTTGTGCATATTTTGTTCTTCTTTCTGATAATTATGATCTCTTTTCCCTAATTGACCAAATTTTATTATCTCTTATTTCTTAGATTAGGCATCCTAAAATAATTCCAAGGATAGCTTAACTCTCTATTTCCAAGTAGTAGCCCTACTGTGTGTCCCCATTAGTTCATGAAGCAGCTAATGATGTCATTGCCTCTATCCCCTGACTAGCCTCACTTATGTTTCAGCTGTGTCAGTCTTAGTGTTATTGTTCATCCAGTATCTTACATAATGCTTAGCACGTAGTAAGATTTTAAAAACCTCTTTGTATGAATTAATGGAGGACTAGATAAGTTGTCTTGGACATTCCCTGAAAGTTGATGCCGTTTTGACCCTCATGAAAGTTTGTTTCCTTGTAATTCTCATTTTCCCTTAGAGTGCCATACCAAATGGGATCTTATGGTTAAAGATTCTGTATAGTTGGATGGTAGTTAATTGAGAGCTTAAGGATCTTTTCTAATTTCTCAGAAATGCATATTCCAAGTAAACTACCTCAATAATTTTTCAGTTGAACTTCGATGGTGACTTTTCAAAAATGGTTTGTGAAGGAAGGAATAATTTTAAATTTTGAGGTCAGATAGAAGCAGCTATAGGTCTTACCATTTACCTTTGATATGTCAATATGTAGGTAAAAGAAACTCAGACACTACTTGACAGCATTTTCTGAGGTAATGTTACCTAAAATATATGTTCTTTACAATTTAAAATGTTTGGTAAAATGGTCGCTCATTTTAAGTAGCCAAATTGTTTTTTAAAATGGACAAAATAAATCATAAGTTGATCCAACAAATATGGAATTCACTGGTATAAACAGTCATAAGTTTTCCAAAGTGGAAGATTTTGAATAAAATATCATTCAGTGCCTTTATTGTCTTGTCTGGTTTAAATTGCTACATGGAATGACATTTTTGGCCATCTTGCCAAATCTCCTTTGAAAATATTATAGAAATGCATATACACATGTGCAAATATATAACATTTGATCTTGGTAGGAAATTGCAACTACAGCAAAAGCAGCATGTGTCTGAATGGTTTAATGAGACAAGAATAAGTATCTGTGTACATAGGTGGTTTGAAAAAAGAAGACATGATTAAACTGCTTGCTTAGTATCTAATGCAACAACTAGCATTGTTTGCATTTTCTACTGTTAGTTCTACTAAATATGCTTTTATTTTTTCTTGTCATGGGAGAAAAGATATAACTTTAGGTTATATCCCTGATATAATCATTCATGTAAATAAACTGGGCCACTGACAAATTCTTTCCTCCTTCAGACTATAGATTTTAATCTACAATAGCCTTAGAAGTGAAATTTGAAAATTGAGATATGTTTGGATATACAGGGGTCTTTTCCTGAAGCAACTTTATGGGGCTGTGGAAAATGGAAAAAAAAGAAAAAAAGGAAAACAAAACACAGAGCAATGTCTTCAATGGGTTGCAACAAAGGAAGATGGCAGGGAAAACTTTAAATTCCCAGTATACTGATTTAATTTTAAATAAAACATCATTTTCCACTCCTTTTCCCAAATTTCAGTTAAAGAAAGCATGTGAAATTATTTTTATTATCTGTATTTTATTACAGAAATAATTCTGCACTGGAAAATGACCCTTAGGTGGCTGATATATCCCTCCATACCAGATTGTGTTTTATAAGGTATAGTAATAATGCTGATGATTTTTATCACCATGAATTCAAAATCTTTACTTAGAATAGAATTATAGTACTTTATTTTTGTGTGCACCTCATAATGATCTGAACCTTACAAGCACACACAAAAAATAGGATTAAAATTTAGTAAAGCTAATATTGTTAATAAAGTCATAACCTTGAGGACTAAATTTGGTTGCTCTTTCAATGTAATAAAAATTAACTATTGTTCTTTCCTAGTATTGGTAAAATAAAATTAAGATTATATCTCCCTAGGATTTTTTGCAATGTTAAATCAACATCTCAAAAGTTTCATCCTTAGTTTTTCAGCGTCTTCAGTGAGCCCTCTTATCTTGCTGGTTAGTTGATTATTTTGGGAAGTTACTATTATGTTAAAGTGGTTAAGGCAATATAAAAATAAGGTCAGTGTGACAATTTTGGTTCTCAAGAGGAATGGTTAAAAAAAAGTGATTTGCCCTCATTCTCCCTTCCCAAGTTCTTGGCAGACAATGATAATCAATTATGGAGCATTTTCCAACCGGGCTTGAATATAGAAACATTTCAGTTGGCACTTGAGTCAATACATATTTGTTGGTTTGATGTGAACCACGAATTGCATTTCTAATCCTGGTTGACTTTCTTTCTTGGGAGGAAAGTAGAGTGCGCTTAATGTAAATGTATTACCTCTACTAAAAAATCAATTCTGAGTGTATGCTCTACTTATATATAATCAGAATTACAGCTGTGTATATAAAGGAAACACTGTTATTTATGACCCAGGCTGAAGGCCTTTATTCCAGCCAACAAAGATGCACCAGCCTAGCCTAACTTACACAGGACTGTGAGCCAATCTCACCCCTAACTCTGGCAAAATAGCAACAGAGTACCAAGGCACAGGGATTCCTCCATTTATCACATAATTCCTCCATTTATCACATAATTAATATTTCAAGTCATTGAAATAGAAGAATGAAGAACCTTTATGGTGACTAAATCCAAGGTCATTGCTCCAACTCCCCCCAAAATTCAGCTTTAAACTTATGCCAGATCCCCTTATTAATCAGCAATGCCTTACACTAATGGTTATTACTATAGTTTGCATATTGAATGGCCCATATGTTAAAGGCTTGGTCTCCAGGGTGGTTCTATTAGGAAGTAATGGAATTTTTAGAAGGCATGGGCTAGTGGCAGGTCCTTACCTCATTTGAAGTGTGCCCTTGAAGAGGATTATGGATCCATGACTCCTTCCTGGATATAAAGTGAGCAGTTTTACTCTGCTATGTGCTTCCCATCACTTGCTGTTTGAAACCTCAACCATAGGCCTAAAAGCAATATGTCTACCTAACACGAATGGGAACCTCTAAAACCATGTGCCAAAATAAACCTTTTCTCTTTTTAATTATCCAAGTTGTTTTGTTATAGCAATAGAAAGCTGAGTAACCAGTAACGTGTCTTTAGGCTAATGTTAATTATCATAATACCACACTCAAAAGACATTTTTTTTTAACTGCTTTTAGTTTTAGAGATGAAAGCTAAGAACCAATAGCTCTCTGTGACTTAGATACTTTGTGGTCCCGATTTAATTCCTTACAGGTGAAGACAGTGCTATTTTACATGTTCTGATCAGATGTTGGTACACTTTGGATACTTAATAATAAAACATAAGGCTTAAAAGAACAAATCTTAGTGCTGTACTTTTTTTCTGTTGCCTATTATTTTTGTGCTTCCTTTTTCACAAAGCTTTTGCACATTCTCTTAGAGCAACTATCCAGGACAATTGCATTATCTATAATCATTAGTTTTTCCCTGATTCACTGCTTGTAATTGACATCACTACATTTACTCAAATTAAATTTGAGAAAAAAATGCAGTGATTGAAAATAGCCTGTTAAGTGAACCAGCCAGAATGAACAGTGATTAGTGATGAAGAAAGATAATGATATGCATTGTGATAATTATTGCAATGCTTTCCTATCAAATGATCCTTTTAATTTCTTTCTTTTTTAAATATTTGGCAGACTCCTTCTGTAAGTATTTTTAGAATTCAGTGTTTATTTTAAAATGGGTTGAGTCAAACTGGTTGTGACATTCATTTTTATTGATCCAGACAATGAATAGAGGCAAAATGGATTAAGAGGCATTTCTAAGGGAAATAGCCCCCTCACCAACCCCAATGGGAGTTTCTATTTCCTTTGTGAAGATCCCTGATCACTATCTAAATGTTGTCTCTTAGGTTTGGCATTGAACCACAGCAAACTTTTCCTCAATTGATCCATGTCACCTTTAAATGAAATATTAATAACAGCAGAAAGCCAACTCAGTACAACATAAAATTAACTTCTTTTCATTTTCATTGTCATTTAATGCATATGGGACTTAAACCTTTGCTAAAAGCTATTTGTGGTGACAACATATAGCATTCTTCTCAGATCACCTATGAAGAAGTAACCTCTCTTTGTTTATTAATCCATTTCTCTCCTTCCAACCTTGAATTGATGTGACAGTTGTGCTACTAATATGAGGCAACAACATGATCAAAGTATTTTCACTACTTGCATCTAATTTTTCTCACAGTATTTCTATAATAATTTTCAACTATGGGATTGTATGTTTATTTTGGGCTCTGTATTTGGCAGCACCATCTATGTCTCAAAGACCAGGACAACCTATTAGTAAAATGAAAAATAATTGAAATTTTAAAACTGATCTTTATGTCCAAAAGCTTGGATTTCCCTCTGGATTCTTCTATTTATTAGATGCTCAACTTTGGATTAGGTTCTTTGGGCCTTGGTTTAAGTTTAGTAATACTCATTTAAGAAGGCAGTTATGGGAATCATTGCAATAATAAAAGTGAAGATGTTTTATAAATAACCAAGAATTATCTTTAGCTTCATTGACTCTCTTGTGGTTCACATATATATGCATTTCTGAGTTAAATTAAGAGAATTCCAAGAAATCCATTTATAACTATGCTCAGGGTTACAATCAGTTGTTCTAATGGTGAAATACTGATCAAAGAATTTGGATAATTTTCTTTTTCCAGAAATCAATTTCAACATCAGTTCTTTGTGTATTCTAAATGTCCTGAATTTCTCTACATTTGCTTTTATAAAGACTAGGGACAAAGGGAGTGGTCTTCTATAGGGGAAATACTTGCCAAAGAGTTCAATGGCTAAGCCTGTCCTGAACTTATACTCCTAAGTTCTATTGTTTTATTAGGATACTGTAGTTCAACTGAGGTGCTCTTTGCTTAACTTGTATCTTAAAAGAATAGAGTCATAGAATGTCAATCAAGGAAAGGTCCTTAAAGAATCACTATTCTTTTTGTTACTGAAGAGATGAGTTCTAGTAAGGATTACCAGCTTGATTATGAAATTCCAGTATTACTCATTTTGAGAAACACATTGACTTCTCTTCAAATAGTATCTTTTATTGCTTTTACTAATAGCAACAATTTTTTTCATCTTTGTTTACTAGCATCAATATTCTAACATTTCCCAAATGCTACCCTATATCCCTGTACATTCAAGATTTTTAATCTCTTCTCTTTTATTGATTAAATTTATAACACTTCTGTCTTGTGATTGTGTTCTTCTCAAGTTGTCCAGGTTCAAAGGGCATTGACATACATATTAAAATACCATTATCTAAGCTTTACAGAGCCTATGCATTATTTTACCATAATTAAAATGAACATGAGCATCTTTAAAGGGTTAAAAATCTTGGTTCCTTTTGCAAAGACATTTATGCATTTGCTCTGCTCATGAGAGGCTACTGTATTTATTCTAAATATATATATGGTTATACAAGTACTTATATTTTTCTCCTAGTAGATAATGGCATTTTATCCTCATTTCAAAGAAAAACTTTTTCCTCCTGTTGGAAGTGGTAAAAGGAATAGGCCATTGGAAAGTTTTAGTTTACTACTATTTCAGTTTTAAAATTGGAAGAGAAAAGTAGTATAGGTTGGACTTTTGTTTGTATAACTGATACAGATGGTCAGAGTATTTATTGAATTAAGCTAGGTAAAATCAATTTATCTATCATTACATCTCTGGTTATTGTATCATAAATATTGACTCTAAAATATTTTCCTAGAAACCAGCTGGCAAGAATTAGTTGTATTATTTTATTTTATTAAAAATTTTTCTTGTGTGGTACTAGCATTTGAACTTAGGGGAGCTTTACCACTGACCCACATATTCAGCCCTCTATTTTTATTTCTGAGACAGGGTCTCATTAAGTTGCTGAGGCAGGCCTCGAAGTTGGCATCCTCCTGCCTCAGACTCCCAATTTGCTAGAATTACAGAGGCCTGGCTGTTGTTTTATTTTTAAAATGATGAATGTGATTGTGTTGGTTTTCTATGGCTGCTCTAACAAATTGCTATCTGTTTAGAGCATAAAGGAACAACTGTATTGTCATAGATGTTTGGAGGTTGGAAATCTAAAATAGGTTGACAGGGCTTTATTCCTTCTGGGGCTTGACAGGTAATCTGCATCATTATCTTTTCCAGCTTCAGGATTCCTCCTCATTCCTGGGCTCATGGACTTGTGTCACTCCCACCACTGACTCTGTCCTTTCCTTTTCTTCTCTGTGATACTTCTCTTACTGGTGACTAACTTGGAATAATCCAGGATAATCTCCTAAACTCAAGGTCTTTTACTTAATTATATCTGCAAAGTCCTCTTGCCAGGCAAAGAAAGCTGTTCAACTATTCTTTAAATTATGATGTGGGCATCTTTGGAAGCCATTATTCTATCTAGCACAGGGTAATACAAATCACTTAAAAAAGATAAAAACGCTAAACTTAACAGCAAAATGCTTTTTTCAAATCATCACCCTGATACAGGATGTTCAAACAGTAGTCATGATGTGAACCTGTTTTTACTTGTGGGAACAAGTTTAGGCAAAAACAATTTTATTTAAAACTATCTTAATGAGTTAGATGGGGGTGGGGGGCGGGGACACAACCATGGCTTATTTCAGGTCTTGGATATCCTGAGGGAGTGATTTGTCACTTCTTTGAACAATTACTGGAAGCAAAGGACATCTAATTTCCAGAAGGAGAGAAAAATGTATGTGAGTGGGTTTTTGTAAAAGATTGTTATTTTTTCTCTTACTGAAGGCCTGTGAACATGAACCATCCTACTCATGTGAGCAGGATTCGTTTCACCTGAATGACCAAGGAAGCACTTGCCTCAGGTAATTATGTGACCAAGAAAAAAATTATTTCCCTGAAAATATTCCATGTAACATTTTTTAAATGATTTAACTATATCTTACAATTGGTATTTTTGTAAACCTTGGCCGTTCCTGTGCCACTATGGCAACTCATTGCAGCATTTATGACATTCTGCAGAACATGATTAATGAGTTTTACTTTTCTTCTTTGTCTAGAGGAAAATAGTCCAAAATTTTAAATGACTCTTTCATATAAACATGTAGAGCGATTATGCTATTGTTACTTTTCAGTTCCAAAATAATATCGGAAAGGAATGAACTAAAATAATTCAATGACTGGAGAACCAAATCCAGACTTTAGATCACATCTCTATAATATGAATGCCATAAGAAGGTCATGCATTCTTAAATATGAATCTGTCAGATCTTCATTATAATTTTTAAGAAGAGTAAGTGAAAAAGAAGGTAAGACATGAATTACTCTTTTGGGGGAGATTTTTGCAGAAAGATAGAATAAAATAGGTCTGGTATAGTGAAAACAACATATGATTGGTATGAGGGCATAGGGTCCATCTTGCTAAGCTCAGTTAGGGTGGAGATTGTCAGAGGGAGTATGTTCTGTTCTGGTTCCATTCAATGACACCTCGCTTTGGGTTTATTTTCAGTAGTATGTAATCTTCCCAAAACATGACATGTAGTCAATAAACATTTCTATAATAAAAGAAGTATGTATAAAATTAAGGGATAAAAATGCTTAGATCTTTCTCAGCCTTACTCTTTAACTAATTTTTCATATATGTAAGTGAATTAAGCTGAGGCATGAGAGTGATGTGTTTAATGTATCTAAAGAGAAACCAATAAGATTATGTAACTTAGGACCAATTGTTTCTTATTTTTAAATATTTGTATGAAAGAGAAGTACTACTGAGACCACAGGAGAAAGGGTAGAATAAAGTATGATTTTACTTTTTACTTATTTATTTTTATTTTTTGGTACTAGGGATTGAAACCAGAGGTACTTTGCTATGGAGTTACATCTCTAGTCCTTTTTTTTTTTTAAATTTGAGACCAGTTCTCACTAAGTTGCTTAGGGCCTTGCTAAGTTGCCCAGCCTGGCCTCAAACTTGCAATCCTCCTGCTTCAGCCTTTCAAGTTGGTAGGATTACAGGCATGCACCACCACACCCAGCTTACTTTTTATTTTTAAATAATATGATTAGTATTTAAATCATTATTCTAGTAACAGTCAATCAGAATTGATGTATACAAATTAAATATGCCTGTTTGTTATCCCAATCTTGGGCATACAGGTGTTAGTTCAAATTTGAAGCAGGTGAGACAGCAGAGCTTTATGGAATTATCCACATCATTACCAAGAGACACTGGCCCCTTAAATCCAAATTAAATGTGCCTGAATCCCAAGGGAACTGTTTACCTTTATTATAGACATCTCTTGCTGTACAATCTTTTTCCTGCTGAAGTTGCCTGTTTCTGGATTACTTCAAAATCTCACATATACTTTCCTATTTCTGCTCTATGACATGCCCCCAAAATCTCCATCCTTTTCTTGAATTACCTGTGTACATTCTCAAATTCTCATTGGATCAAGTTTTCACATGTATAGAATTAAACTTGGATGTTTTTTGAGAAATGGAAAGTGTTTCAAAGGTAAAAACTACTTGAGTACTGGACATTTATATTCTTAAAAAAAGAATAAGTCATTTCTTGCAGAGGCTACTGGGGATTGAATTTAGGGGCACTCGACCACTGAACCACATCCCCAGCCCTATTTTGTATTTTATTTAGAGATGACCTCTCACTGAGTTGCTTAGCACCTTGCTGTTGCTGAGGCTGCTGATGAATAGCCCAGTTAACTCTTATCAGAGTAACTCAGAGCCCTCTAACCCCAGTTTTCATTTCTCTTTTATATTCAGAGATTTGGTGAAATACTCTGTTCTACAATAGCCTTGAATTTTATATTTTCTCTCTTCCCCACTCATCTCTGTAAAGAGAAAGGAGCATAGAGAGGTGTTCTTCCCCTCGTTGATATGCATTTTTTTCCTCCTACAAAAGAAAGAAATCACTATAGGTAGTTTATTGGTTTGAGTAATATCATTGCCTTAAAATAGTATTAGTTGAAATGACAGTAGTGCTGTTGATGTTCGATTATAACTGTAGAAGGTAAGAGAAAAAACCAGGGAAACTCAATCTATTAGTACAGAGCTGGTGACACATGGCAGTCCTTTCTATGTTCCTTAAATAGTTGGAGTAGAGATGAAATGAAAATGATCCTGTCCAGAACTTGTGGAAAATTAAATAATAGAACATATGTGAAAAACTAATAGATATTCAAGTTAGGAGTGGTTCAGCAGAGAACAATCAAAAAAACTTGATTGCTCATGTTCTTCAGATCATATGTAAGAGGAATCCCCTTGCACAGAGAGCTCAGCTTCTTTCTGGCTAGTTAGGAAGTACCACAGAGTGATCATTATACTCCTCAGGAGCAGATTGCTTTGAGCTGTATAATTACTAGGGCAGCAATGAGCTGGGAATTTTCTTTGGGTATAGGGAAAAATGACCACTTAAAGATGAATATTTGGGAATTGCACAAGTACCTTTCTAGAAAGAGGTAAATATGTTATGAATACATAATGAATCAAGTTTTTGATTCTCTTTTCACATATTCCTGAGAAGAGATGAGGTAAATTACTTCTCCAGGGTGCTCATATATTAAGTGATACTCTAGGCCTCAGAGGAGTTAATACAACTTTTGCAGGAACACAAATTCAAATTCAAGTAGTTGTTTACTGAAATGGGAAGTTCTTTTTGAGCTGGTCTATGTGTGTGGGTCCAGAGAAAACTCTTAAGTATTTCAGAAAGTGTTGTAATTTGACTCAATTTAAATAGCCTGTTTGAAATTAGGTAGAGAAGATTGTTTAGTTATTTGAATATTCATATTTTGGTGTCATTTGGGGAAAACGCAAGCCAGTATGTGAACCCAAAGTCAAAACCAATGAAGATAGAATAGCATGGTGGTCCCAGTGCAGAGTTTGGGGAGCAGGTATAGTTTCAAATCATTCTTCTGTTATTCACTAGTTGTGTGACTTCTGTGACATTAACCTCTCTTCTCACTATTTCACCTGTGAAATGCAGAGGTGGTGGCTATAAGGAATAAGTTAATTAATAAATAATATTCTTGGCAAATATTAACTTTGAAAATATTTTCTATAAATGTTTATGTAGTATTTCATCCAAGAACTATACTAGACAAACATGTGTGTAAAACATGCATGGAAAATATGCTAATTTTAACCCATTTAGATTTCAAAATGCTCATTTTCTCTTAAAAATGAAGAAGGAAGTGCTAGTATGGAATTTTAAACAGAATGTAAATAAAGTGAATTTTGACATTTTGGTTATATTTCTAGTTAGGATACCATGTAAAATACTTATTCATTTTAGCAAGCATAAGAGTATAACACTGAATATAGAAAATCCATGTGTTAATTAGCCAGTACTGAATAAATTCACAAAGAGTTGAGGTTAGGTTGTTTTCCTGATATTTATACTGTGTAATAAAATATTGCTCATCATCTATATTTTTACTGAGAAAATACTAATTTTAGAACTAGAGAGATGAAAGTTTGTCCTTTATATTTTATTAGTGCATTATAATTATACATGATAGTGGGATTTGTTGTTACAAATTCATACCTACATAAATGTAACAGTATGATTTGGTTAATATTGTTCTCCAGGATTTCCCCTTCCCCTCCTCTCCTCCATCCCTCTGGTCTCTTTCCTCTCTTCTATTGGTGTCCCTTCCAATTTCATGAGATCTACCCCCTCTCTTTTCCTTTTTCCTCTTTAGGTTCCATATTTGAGAGAAAAACACATGACCTTCACTTTCTGATTTGAACAATGAAAGGCAATAAGTAATGAGGAAATTGGTTTTGCTATCTTAAGAGAAGTGGAGGTTTTTTCTCTTTATTTTAGAACTTGATTCATTAACAGAAAAATAAAAACCCTATTTTAAGAGATAGTTGGTAAAACTTTATAGGAACCTTGAACTATTGAAATAAAAATGACTTGAAAGTTTTCAGGATGGTTATTTATCTTGACTTTATGGTAACTGTAGTAAAATGCTAAATATATTAATATTTTCACTGTTAAAGCTGGAATAAAATATAGAATGAAATAAAAAATAATTTTATTTATAAAGGTACAGATGAAAAAGTTAAATCAATTAAACACTATAGCTATTCTTTATTACTGATAAGTCTAGAGAATGAGAAACTGATCCTGTAAACTTATTTATATTTTTATATCTTCTTTGCCTGATGGCATTAGCTTCTCTTATTTATATTCTGTCTTGACCTCATCTCCTGAATTGTTACCAATGCCTATACTTCTTAAATTTTATTTTGACTGATCCTCTTTTTCCCCCTAAATTTAAAACCTGCTTGAGAGTCTTTGCTGCCAATCCTCAGAAATATATTTTTGATTTTTGTCAATTTTTGTCAATATCTCCAGTGAACGGCAACTACCCTGCCAAGCATCTTGATGGACAATCTATAACTTTGCTCCTCATCAGAGTACGATTTACTGCCACTCATCACTGTTCCATCACTGCCTTTACCAGTCACCAGAGATTGGTCTGTACAATTACATGATTTCTTATAATCCAAAATCTACCAATCCTCTTTGCAGCACTGGACAAGTTTTCACATACTTTTCCTGCTGAGATTCCAGAATACCTACCTTACCTTTCTGAACAATTTCAGTATCTGTTATTGCCCTTATTGTCCCTAAAATATTGTTGATTTTCTTGCATGTCTTTAGAGAAAACATAGATTTCATTTAACCTAAATTAAATATGTGTCATTTCCTTTGCCCCATTTGTACCTCTTTCATTTTTCCTTTTCCCATTGTGACTGTATCATCTACATCCATCTCAAGCTGGAAACCTCTGAGTCACCATTGCATGTCTACCTCTTCTTGGTCATAAAGTTTTGGTATGACCCTCTCTCTTCACTCTTAAAAGGAGCCTTCCATAGTCTGCTCCCTTGCTCAGCATGGACACAATTTAGAAGTTTTCCTATGATCCTTCTACAGAATTCTCCACCCTGTGGTTGGTTCTCTGATGTTGTTTACTTTTCTTTTTTTGCTTATTTGCCCTCTCTTGCTTCTCTTGGCATCAACACTCAGAAGAAGTAAATGACAGCATTCTTTTGTCTTTCGCTGGGGACTTCTGGGCCCATCCTCTACCAGGTTCAGACTGAAGATTTCTGCCTGCAAATCCATTGAGAAGGTAATTGGACAATGATGTAGTTACATCTGACTCCCTCAGAGACACTGCTCTTTAAAGGCACAATTCACTTGTTTACATGGAACAAAAATTGGGAATAATGAAAATTATTTCCATCTTTGTAAATGATTATATTTTAATCTGTGAAGTTATCAAAATCATGTTGTTTTGACTTTTTAGAATGAAGATATTCAACCCATTTGTTTAGACACAGGATATGCTATGCTGGAGGAGAGAATTAAGTCAGTATGTTAACTTTGCATGCTAACAGTAGTGTGACCTGCCATGCTTTTTTTGGAGAATGAAAAGATATTTTATGCTTGAAAATTTTATTTTCCTTAACTCTCCACTTTGGCTTTTTTCCCTGTCTTTGCAAATTACTTAATCCATGCTATTTTCTAACCATATAGCATGAATAAATAATTACCCAAAGTGTCATAAAGAGAAAAAAATTTCAAAGTGTCTTTTAAAACCATATATTATAGATTAGAATAGTTGCTGCTAAACATGCATAAAACCTCATATTTTAGGTTAACTTAGAGCCTGTTTATCTCTTTCTTCTAAGTCTCATCTCTCTTATCTAACTATGCAAGAGAGAAAGAAGGCTAGCCAAGTTAAGATTCATTGTGATTACAGTCAAGAAATCATAAGAATGAATGCTAGAGGAACAGTAGTGAGATGCAAGGGAAAGGGAAGATATTTGGGAGAACAATCAATAGACAGTGAGAGGAGACAGGAGTAAATGAGAATAGCAGACAGTAATGTTCATCACACAGCAGGAGAGACTGCCCTTCACAGATCATAATGACAGGCCATAAAGTCAGTTCCCAAAGATGGTACTCAGTTTTCTGATTTGAGTAACTAGGTAGATGATCATCCTATTCACTGAATTAGAAAGAATAGGAAGAGATATTGTTTCTGGTAGGGGAATATAAGGACTTCAGATTTGGACATGCTAACTTTGAAGTATCTGTGGGATAGTAAAAGTTTACAACCAATTGGTGATATATGAATCAGGACTTCATGGAACTTTTCTTGACAGTATCTATGAATTTGTCAATATCAGCATGAGATAATAATTAAAGATTCAGAAGTAGATGAGCATTTACCAGGAGAATACATAGAGTAAGAAAAGTGAAGGGCCATCTCACTCCATTTGGGAAAGAAAAGAATAAAAGAAAAAGACGTTTCTACTGAGGTAAGAAGTAACTCCATGCCGAATGATGCCACAAAATAAAGAGGAAAAGAGGAGAGGTTTTTAGAACATATATAAAGGAATAAGTAGTGAACTTGGTCAACTGCTTCCAAGACACAAAGGAAAAAAGTAAAACTGAATCATGGCATTAGGCAAGAGGATAGTTTTTTAGGTATTTCAAAGAGAATTTAATGTATGGAATTTGTCAAATGAGTGTAGTAGAACCTAATAGAAAAAAAATTGAAAAGGTAATACTACGGCAACAGACATAGTAACTTTCAGAAGTGGCTACCATACCTGGGGTTGGGGAACATAGAGGTCAGAACTTGGAAGCCTGGAAGAGAGGGCCTGCAGAGCTGGGACTTGAATCTTGTTGAGTTGGGGGCTGCATAGTGTACTTGTGATTGCTGCTGACACCTCTGAAGGAGTCCAGTAAAAATGGCTCTGGAAGATACAGTATTTACCTTGCTCAGTGCCTTTATTTTTGGTTCCAATGCTTGGTATTTTTCAGGCAATCAAACGCCTCCCAAGTAAATTAATGTATTCTGAAATTCCTGTCTATGCAGATCATCTTGAATAGATGACAGGCAAGGCCTGAGTGCTCGCTCATATTTGGTGTTCCTTTTTCTGTCCAACAGACTATGAGATAAAGCAGTTTGGAGAATGAATGCAATCTAAACATGCGAGATGTTCAACAGTTGCATCCCATTTCCCTGGCCTTAGGAGGCTCAAGAATGGGAGGAGCCTGCTAGTGAAGGCACTTTAAGTATATCCACTTTCTTATCCCTCTATTGGCTTTCACTGGCTCCTCATTTATCAAGTCACTTCTTTGAGCTGATTTCCAAGGTCCTCTAGTAATTGATACATCCTTGGGCTTTCTCTCTTTTTTCTGCTACGAATCACCAAAGAAGTCAGGCTACACCAAATAGGTCACAACCAAGCCCACCTCTTTGAAAATAGTTTTTCCTCTGTATATTAGAAATTTTAAGTATGTATCCCTGTGTAACTTTTCCTTTGGACAAATCAAGGGTGGCATATGCAGTAAAAATGGGGGCCCAGGTTGAGCTCAATTGTGGAAATGCTTAAGTATATTCTCTTCTGCCTGTGTTGTTTTTTCTCCCTAAATATCAACTTTATTGGGTGTGAGGTAGAGTGTACATTCTCCTTTGCTTATATTTAATTCTTCAAAATGACTCAAACTGAGACCACAATGCTTGATTTCCACCATAAATTAGACAAGGTACTAAAATCTTCACAAGGAAGTCAAGAATGTAGATTGTGTATGCATCCATTTGCATTTTTATCTGTGGCAATTTCCTAAAAGCATAAAATATGTGACTTTTTCTAAATGAATAGTTTTATTTGGTTCTTGGTGCTTCTTATACCTCTCCTTCCTTTCACCCACACTTCTCTTTGTAGTCAGCTCTTCCTAAACTACCTGTTTTCTACTTAGTGCAAAGAGAGAATTGTTAATGGACTTGGTAATGTCTCAGTTTCTTATGGAAACTGCTGATGGTAGGAGACAAAATGTGATGGGTCAGGAAGAGAATGGAAGGTGAGGAAGTGGAGATGAGGTGTGGAGATATACTTTGGAACACTTGGTATATGAAGTGGAGAGCAGAGAGTGGCAATGAGTGAAGGAAATACAAGAAGTGTGGGATGTGAGCATGTTCAAATATTGATGGGAAAGGATATGCTGACATGGAAGGATATAGGACAATTCAGTTCCTGTGCAGCAGGGGGATAAAAGCATTTCCAGAGAATGGATAGAAAGACTAGCTTTCAATAAGAGGAGGAGACAACTCTTCCACTGTGACAGGAAGAAAAGAAGAAAAACAGAAATAGATACAAGTTACTTTTCCAGGTTAGTGGCAGAATATTGGGAGAATCTCAAACTGATGCTTCTCTATAAAGATGGAGGCACAGTCATCTGTTGAAAGGTGAGATTGGAGTCAGGCATTAGCATTCTGAGAGTCAGAATAACAGCAAAAATTTATTGCACTACGTGTTTCAGGATATTTACTGTGCACCCTTACTTGAATTAGTTCAGTTAATCCTCCAAATAATCCTATTGCTTAATTGCTCTTGGTATCCCCATTTTAGAGATAAGGATGGAGGATGGGCCTGAACCTTCTTCCCTTTGAGAAGAAAGGGAAAAGAAGCTGACATTGATCTTGTTGAGGTTAGAGACCATGAAATTACAATGAAACTAAGCTAATGAATCTCACATCTTCATGACAGCGTGCAAATAAACGTCTAAAGCAAGCATCATGAACATGACTTGAAAACAGTTCTTAATATGTTGTGTTAAAATTTTCTGTTTATGTGTCTATTTCCTATAGGTGACTATAGGTCTTGACCATCGTGGTATTCTCACACTCAATGTGATATCCGAGACTTATAGTAAACAATTTCAAATATTATAACGAATCAGTTTAAACTAGTTTCCATCCTCTCTTGCTTTACAGAATCAACTAGTGCTATCTGTCCTTTGTTAAATATTTCAAATTCCTCCAACTACTCCACATGATCTTTTTTTAAAAAATACTTTTATTAGCACACTATAGTTATACATAATACCTTAGTCCCACATATGATCTTGTGCTGAGTTTTTTCATGTTTCTGCTAATGCTCTGATGCATGAGTCTGATTTTGTTTATATTTATAACTTTAACATGTAGTATCCACAAATGAATGTATACTTCAGTAAAGCTGAGAATAAAGGGTCTAATGTGAAAGTTGCAGTTTTGACAGTGATTTTTGTTGTAAATTAAGAAAAAAATGACCACAGTCATTGGAGATAATGATTACAGTTCAACCATATTACTCTCAGGCAAAGATTTTTGTTAATTTCTTCCACTATAATGATATGGAGGGATTAATTTAACACTCACTGAAAATGTTTAGCCTCCATCTGGCTTCTTCTAAAGTTCAGTAAACCTCTCCATTTATTCTCTATCCACTGTAAGTTGACATTTGCTTATAGAAAGAAAACAACTCTGACATTAGCATAACCTAAACAGAAAGAACCAGCCCTACCAACAAATTGACTTTAGCCCAAGGAAACCCATGTCAAACTTTTCTAAACTTCAAGATGGTAAAATCTTGTTGCTTTGGCTATCTGGTTTGTAGCTTTAAGTAAAATGGCTCCTCTTTAGTGTTAGGAATATCTGACCCTGAAGTCCATTCCTTCCCCTATGAAAGCTTTAGGAAGCTAGTGTGGAAGCACTAAGTCTCATCTGTTAGTCTTTAAAGTAGGTCGGCTAAAGTATTGTTTTTGCATATCGTTGTTTCTGCATAAAATCACTCAAACTTGATTTTTGCTTTGTTTTACTTTGCAGAACATGACCTATTCTAGGATAAAGTGCCCTTCTTAAAGTTTATGCTTTGGACATTGAATTAAAAGGGAAGATGTGGAACTAAATGGTACTCTGTGTCCCAGATTCTATCAAAGGAGACTACCTTCAGGAGTTTAAAATCTGGCAGCAGCAAAATTTGCTTTAGGCCTTATTATGGTATATGAGAATTTATCAACAGGGTAGATATTTAAAAATTAATCCATGAAGCAGCTTTTTGACTTGATTGTGTTCAAGTCAAAATGTGTCAACATAGTTCATAATTTTATATATCGGATATCATGGGGCATGTGTTAACTAATAGATCATTGGCAAAAGACCCAATCTTTGAAAAATTTGAAATCAGGTACAAAGAACAGGCTTTCTGGTAGCTCAAACTATGCTGAATATTTTAGTTTTCACTAAAAATTTAAAAGTTGTGGGACTGAAGAGACTAAAGATTTAAACTGTTGATTTGCATTTGGTATTGTTTTACACTAAAGAGAACAAGTCCACACAAGACAGAGAGAGAAAAAATATCCATATCATGACCAATTATTTGAAGTATTAAACTTTTCTTAAGTGCTAGCCAAAATATTTATAGTTGAGAAAATTAGAATTTGGATGTTTCTCTAATATTATTAATTTTGACAAAAACTAGTACCTAAAACACTCAGAAACTGAGAGAAATACCAAATTATTCTCTCCAGGAAAAGTAATTTGTCCCATTAACTTCTAGATATTTCTACTGACTATCACACTTCTAACTTCCTCAGCTTATATAACATCTTTATTGTAGTAGACAGTGTCTCTTTCCAGTGCTTATTTGTGGTGGATGGCATTTCATATGGGTTTTGGTCAATTAATTTTGATTGCTAACTGAACCAGGGGAGAAAGGAATACAAGAAAGAAAAGAGACACCAGTTCTTGAAAAATTGATAAAGTAAATGAGAAAAATGTGAAAAAAAGTTATTAATCTTGGAATAACACTAAAAATTAAAAAAAGGGCTGGGGATTTAGCTTGGTGATCAAGTGCCCCTAGGTTCTATCCCCAGTACCAAAAAACAAAATAAAAACAAAAGCATAAGAAATGGTTAGTGTTATGGATCAGGTTTATGCTTTATTCACTGTTGAGGATTGAACCTACCACTGAGCTACTTCCCAGACCTTATTATATTCTTATTTTGGGACAGGGTCTTATTAAGTTGTCCACGCTGCTTTTGAACTTACAATGCTTCTGCTTCAGCCTCCCTGACCAGTAGGATTATAAGCATTTGCTAGCACACTTGGCTCCAGTTTTATTTTAATATAGATAGAAATGGCCATGCTATGATAAGAAAAAGAGCAGCCTTATTTTACATTAATCTCAAAGATTAGAAACATTTATAGAACTCTAATTTTATGAGACTCACACATTATATTTTGTGGCAGTCAGAATTCTAAGATAACCCCCAAGACTGTCTGCACTAATATATATAGTATACACACACACACACACACACACACACACACACACACACACATATGTATGTATATCTTCTCCCAGTTATTTACTTATACATGAATCTAGGTGTTGCTATGTAAACATTTTGCAGATGTAATTAGTGCCCCATATATTAAGATGCACTTAAGATAGGGAGATCTTGATTGGTGGGCATAATCATATGAGCCCTTAAAAGGATGTGAACTCTTTTTGGAATAAAGTTGTATATATGAGAGGGAATTGATACATGTGGGATTCTCTGTTGTTGCTTTTGAGGATGGAGGGAGCTATGTAGCAAGAAATAATGGCTGGTTTCCAGGAGCTTAAAGTGACTGCAAGGCTACAGCCTACAAGAATATGAGGACTCAACCCCATATCTGTAAGAAACTGGATTTTGACAATAACGTGAATGAGCTTGGATTTGCACTCTTCTTCAGAGCTTCTAGATAAATCAGTCTTGCTGACACCTTCATTATGAGTCCCTGAACCGCAACCAGTCAGTCAAGCTGCTCCTGTATTTCTGACCCATAGAACAGGGAACAATGAGTGGTATTGTTTTATGCTGACATGTTTGTAATAATTTGTTATACAGCAATAGAAAACTAGTATGGATTTAAAAGACATAGAAATATCTCAATTTTTGCTGCTTATTGTTATGATATTTGAAAGCTTATAGAAAATAGTGCTGGATTTTTTCTATTTAAAATGCATCTCTTATTTTCAATTCATGTGATCACTACTGACTACTTAGGAATTTGTTAAATGAATTATTCATAGCATTTAATATATTTGTTAAATCTCTGTATTTCCAGGCCCCAGAATCCTAATCGCTTTAGTCCTTTGGCATATGGCAGTGCATTCATCTCCTTGATTATTTTCACTGGTCTTTTAAAAATATTTTTTCCTGAAGAGCAGTGATTAGACCTGAATAGGAATGAATGTTGCAGACAAACCAGGATTTTGTACAGACTTTCAGGGCAGTTGTCTGAAGTAGAGAAAGCAGAAAAGAAGGTTTAGGGGGTTATTCATAGTGTCAGTGGCATATCTTTTACATTTACTATTTTGCTTCTGGTAGGAAATGGTCTATCTAAGCAGGCTTTCTTCTCTAGAAATTGAGTATTTCAAATCCAAAGCCTGGTATAAATGGCAGATTTGTAATGACATTATGGAAACCTTGAGAAGACATCTTCTTACTCCATCTTTCAAGAAAAAATAAATAAATAAGTCTTGTCGATGTCAGGAGCCTCCCATTTGTTCAGTTTGCAAGGGTGACTTTGGAGCCTGAGTGCTCTTGGCTCTTGTGGGTTCTTCTCCTCTGTGGGTTTTCTTTCTTTACAGTTCTATCTTGGGCCTGTGTGTAGAAGTGCTTCCTGCTAAGGAGATGCCTCTGAGGAAGGAGCTATGGAGCTAGATACAAGCTACTTTAGTTTGAAAACAACAACAAAAACCAGAATAAATAAATAAATAAATAAATCCTGCACACTCGTTTATGGTGTAGTTCAACTCACCAGGGTTGAAGAGCAATGTCTGGCACATGGTAGACATTCAATGAGAGTTTTATGAGTGCCCAGATCAGGCTCCCCTATGATCTCTCACCCCAAGTTAGATAACTTTCTGCAATACTCACAGGATTAAGGATACACTCATGTTCTTGTCTACTATTTATTTCAGTAAAAAGATACAAAGCAATAACTGCAAAGGGAAAAGGTGCATGATGAAATATGGAGGAGACCAAGCACAGTGTTCCGGTCTTTTCCCACTGGAGTCATATAGGATATGCTTAATTACCCAAGCATTGAGTTGTGATGACACATGAAAATATCATCTACCAGGAAAGCTTATTAGAAACTCAGATCCAGGGTTTACTACTCATGTAGGAAGGCTTTGCCTAGCATCCCAAACTGCCAGAAGGAAAGCAGGTATTTAGCATAAACCACATAAACCACACTGTTTGCACAATCAGATTAGTGAGTCACTCTTACTAGTTAAGGTGGTAAGAACTCTACTAAATCTAAGTTCCCAGATGCCCAGTGAGAGCTAACTCTAAAAACAGACTTTTCTAAGAATGATGATCTCAACCTGTTATATTAACTCCTTTCTGCATGGTGTCAAAGTAGAAATTTGGAATGAAAGACCTATCAAATGTCAGCCTGGCCAATACTCTTAGGAACAGAGCATGTTGACTGGCAACTAGAATAGCATTTGAATGTGTTTTGTTTTGTTTTGTTTTGTTTTAGCCACCTGCAGCCAATTCAAAGATCATTAAATCTGTTTCAAAGTAAAACATGATGTGTAGAAGATTAAAATAAGATACTCCTTAAAGCCTTTAATGAGTCTATGGCTTCAAAAGATTCCTTCTTTCCTTTTTTCATTCAACAAATTCATATAGAGAACCTATTATGCATCAGACATGTTCTGGGTACAAAATAATTGCTTAAGCAAGAGAAAAAAAACTTCTCTGCCCTCTAGGATTTATGACTTACAGTGTAGTGAGAAAAGACAGAAAAACGCAAAAACAAAAATAATTACTAAGAATAAACAATACAACTGGGAAGAAGGATGAGGAATATAGCATGAGTAGAATGTACTGTTTTAATTAGTGTAGTTTGGGTGAGCCTCATAAATAAGATTAATACTAAGGCTTAAGTAAGTGAAAGACTAACCCATAGAGTTATATAGAGGGAAAATATTTTGTATGGAAGGAACCACAAATGCAAATGCAAATATTTTGAGGCATGAGTATAAATGATATGTTCAAGAAAGAACAGTGTTAGGTCAATATAGCTGAAGTAGAGTGATTCAGGGAGAGAGAGATGCTGGAAGGTCCAGAGGGTATTGCAGCCTTAGGAGTACCTATAAGAATTTTGGCTTTTACAATGATTAAGAAGGAGGCCATTGGCAGGTTTTGAGTAGAGAATTAACATGACAATACTTTGTTAAAAAGATTACTCTGCATCCTGTGTTCATATATTGTATGGAGCAATGGAAGGAAGAAAGACTAGTTCAGAAGCAAATGCACTGAGATGGTGATGGCTTCAATCAAAGTGATCATTTGGACTTGGCCAAATGTTATCAGATTCTAAATATATTTTCAAGATTAGATCAAAATTACCTGGTGGATTTAATATGAAGTATATGATTAAAAGAAGGGTCAGGAATTATATCATGGTGTTTGGTGTGAAAAACTAGAAGAAGGGAGTTGCCATTTACTAAATGAGGAAGAGTGCTGGTACAGCATGATTTGGATGGGCACTTGAAAGTTTAGTTTAGAATAGTATAAAGGTGCTTTTTAGATATATGTAGGTGGAAGTGCCAAGAAGTAGTTGGGAATAAAAGCCTGGAATTCCCCAAAAATATTTGGGTATAAGGTCTAATTTTGGCAATTGGGAGCCAATAGATATTATTGTTTCTACAGTTGTACGTAATAGATATTATTTAAAGCCATGACATTCAATGAAATCATGGAGTGTCAATACAAGAAAAGATGAAGGATACAAATTTGAGCATTGCTTATTCAGAGGCCAGAGAGACTAGCAATGGATACTGAGAAGGAACTGCCTGTGAGAAAGGAGGTTAACCAAGAGGATACAGTTTTGGAAGACAAGTGAAGAAAATGTTTCTGAGAGGAGGGAATACTTAAACCTATTGAATTCTGATACATCGAGCAAAATAAAGGTACAGTAACCATTGGACTTTTTTGAACTAAAGGTAATGGTGACCTTGAAAGAAGTGGCTTTGGTAGGTGTTTGTAAATTTTATTAGTTAGGATCAGAGACTCACTCTAACTACTTAAGTAAAACCACCAAAAGCAGGACCAGCTCCAGGGACTGACTGTCACGTGGGCCTCAGAAAACTCCATCTTTCTTGGAGTAGCTTTGTATTGCTACAGCTCACTTACTATAGAATTTACTAGAAGTTGTCTTTTAGCTTCTCAGTGCCTCAGGAATTCCAGTTTTTCAGTTTCAGATTCCTAAGAGGAGAACCTGATTTTTCACATAACTTTTTATTCCAAGATATAGAGCATACCCTGAGAAGGCACCACCCTGGCTTCCTTTGGATTAAGTTTCTAGGGCTGGGGGTATTATTTCAGTGGTAAAGTGCTTGCCTAGTACGTGTGAGGCCCTAGGCTCAATTTCCTGCACTGCAAAAGAAAAAAGAAAAAAAAAAGAGTTGGATTAGCTTTCTATCCCCATTTGATCACCTATGGTTGCTAGGAGGGATGAGAGTTGGCCTCACGATAGAAACTATGAATAGGAGAAAATGTGTACAACATCCATTGAGAGACTTACAATCTAAGGACATTTTTGAACTTCATCATTCCGTTAATATTTCATTTGCTATGAGCCAAGCAGTTGGAGAAAATAACTTTTAATTCTTGTTCTGCCATCATAATGACTTTGAAATTATAGGGTTCGAATCATTTGTTGCCAAACTCCATTTGACCTTGCCCATCTAATGCTAAATTAAATATGGTTACCATATTTTTGTATCATATATATTTGCCCAGATGTAGTTGTAGCAGATATTAAAGATGATATTGAAGATATTGAAGATGATGTCTTTTGTAGACTGATGGAAAATAGGACTGTTGACCACCATTCAGCCCACCTTAGTGCAGGATAGCATGAATTCATCTCCACAATTATGTACGCATTCTTAGAGTGTTTATTTAGTCTTGTTTGTGTTATACCAAATTGAACACATTACTTTTGGATAAAGTTTTTATGGTACTAATCTTGTAAATTTAAAGACTATGTTAAAAGAAAAAAATACACACAACTTTTACTGAGAATGAAATCAGATGGTCATTTCCTTATTTCTATATGAAACATAAAGATAAGCATGGACAGTTGGCTAAGATCACTTTTAAACAAATGTGTAATTCAATGATTGGAACCAACTTAAAAACTTTATATCTAGTGTTAAATCATAATAAAGTCTTTAATGTTTTAAGAAGCTGTTTAGAACAAGTTCTTTTATTATTTACATTTATAAATGTTAGCTTTGATTATCTAGACCACTTCTTATGCCTTCAATATTAGATTCTAACTTATTATATTGTAAGTCTTTCTCTAAATTGTAACCTTTAATTATCACTGAAGCATTGATTTCTTGAAGCCTTTAGGCTACAATTGACCTTTATATTTAAAAGACACTTCTTTATCTACTAAGCAGAAAGTGATAGAGAGGAATACTAAACCACAAGAGAGAAAGTTTAGTTTGAAGTTTCTATAGTAAATTCACATCTAGAAAGTACAAAACTAGTTATGATACTGCATCCTACATCTCATTCTTATTTTATACAATTGGCTATTATGTATGTAGCTGATGCACTTTCAAACAAAAGTGAATTCTTAAATATGGATATTGTCCAACACTGATTAACACTTTCCTGAAGCCAAAAGATTCATTATTTATAAGGAAAAGATCCAATTATCTAAGACCCCAACACTGGATACTTTAGTTAATATAGGTCTCACTGTCAGATAGATGATCAGTCATGAACAGTGGGTGGGGCAGGACAATGAAGGGCAGTGACACACAAGAAGGACACTAGACATATACATTCAAAAAGAGTCCTTATGTCACAGGACTGGAAATCACAGGTAGCCTTGTCAAAACAGTTAAGCATCTGGGAAATGGGAACTGGTGCGCCAAACCTCCCCCAGCCACAGTTAACTCTAATCCCTTAAGGGAACTATCGTTTCAAGATCATATCACACCTACCATTGTGACTGGGTCATCACCATCCTCACAAAGAAAATTTGCAGAGGGCTAACAAAAGGACCCCAACTCCATAAAAGACACCAACTTACTCTGTAAGAGTACTACTGTTCTCAAAAAGGGCCTAGTCTGTTCTCAAAACAGGGCCTAGTCTGCCTGTTAATCCACATTTCTCATTTTTCTCACAAACTCCTATCCATACTCTGGGTAACTGGACTGAAACGTATTCTGCTAGATGGCAGCAACCAGTGGCTGCGGATTCCCATAGTTGCTTGTAACATTACTATGCTGTCTAAACAAAAGGGTAGCAGTAAATTATTATCTGGTACATTAGAAAAGATGCCATCTTGGTGAATCACACAAATGGTCAAATGAATGTGACCACTTCCATTAAAGACTGAGGAAAAATTTTGCATTATTCAATAGACCAAGTGCTAGATTTGAGAAGTATATTACCCTCTAAACAATTATGAGATGCACAGGGAAGGAACTTTTTTTTTTTTTTTTTGGTACTGAGGTTTGAACCTCAGGGATGCTCAACCACTGAGCCACTCCCCCAGCCCTTTTTAAAAATATTTTATTTAGAGATAGGGTCTCACTGAGTTGCTAAGTGCCTTGCTAAATTGCTGAGGTGGGCTTTGAACTCTTCATCCTCCTGCCTCAGTCTCCCAGGCCGCTGAGATTACAGGCCTGTGCCACTTCACTCTGAAGGAACCTTTTAAGATTATAGAAACCAAGGATTTGGGGTAGTCAACGACTTTGAGGAACATTTACTCAATCTCCTCTTTTCACAAGGTAATGAACTAAGTCCCGGAGACGTTCTGTGACTTCCCTATCTCATATCTGAAACAGCAGAGAAAGGCCCCAAACCTGATCACTCTCTGGATTGCCTATTTTCTAAAGAAAGGGGCTATTGAAGAGGCTTAATGAAGAACTTTAGGATGAATTTGTAAAAACCCTGTTTTCTACTACAGAGAGTAACCATTTGTTCCCCTACCAATGAAAACAAAGAATGCATTCATATAAATCAAATGAAGTCTAAATTTAAAACATGTAGGAGAAAGTGAAAATCAAACACTATATATATGATGATATTATGGAATTAATTTAAGTCTAATGATGGTATTGTGACCTTGAAAAGAGTCCTTATAGAGATAGATAGGGATATTCACAGATAAAATGAAAAAATAAGTATAAATCGATTCATAAAGCATTTAAAAGAAAGTTTTGCAAAGCATCAGGCTTGACTGAGAACTTGGTAGTTGAGAGCTGCACACCTGCTGTGTGGTCAGGGCCTCAAGGGATGCCACTACGTTGGTGGGATCAGCATGGGCTGGAATCCACTTCTCAGTTTTCCATGTTCAGAGGTTATTTTTATATAACAGGCTCTGGGGAACTGATTTAAACTATTCAAGCATACCACTTTATTAATTCATAGTGGGAAACTTCATTTCCACTGGTAAAAATAATCAAATCTTCTACTCAAGGCTACACCTTTTCAATATCAAATTACCTGGGAAACAGAATTGGAAATCAGAAAGTTTCCTAATGAGCATGATGCTAAAGCCAAAGGAGTTGACTAGATTATGGGATGTTTCATTCATAAGCAGAACTGCCTGGAGAATTGCTTTTACTGCATTCTATACCATTACTTCCTAAAAAAATTTCTGTTCTAAAAGTGCCTTCCTCTCAACAACCTCTGAAATACGTTGAAATGATTATTCTCCAAGTCCCCACTGATGGTTATCAAGAACGCCCTTATGCTAGACAAGTTTAATGCAAAAATTTCAAGGTTACATCATACTGGTCTTCTGTAACTTAATCCTTGGTCATGTAAATTGGATTTGGTACATACCTTAGTGTTATCAACAGCTTTTCAAAACTATCCTCCTTATACAGGGCTCTCTAAAGCCTGACAATGCAGAAGAACAGAGTCCAGCAATTTTGGTCCACACTAAATCTAACCAGCACCAACTTTGTGCAGCCTGTGAGTTAAGAGTACTTCTTATGTTTTAAATAGTTGAAAATAATGAAAAGAAGAATAATTCATGACATGAAAATTATGTAGAGTTCAAATTTCAATATCCATAGATAAAGTTTTATTGGAGCACATTTAACCCCGTCATTTGTGCCCGAGTTGAGTAGTTGAGATAGAGACTACATAGTCTGCAAAGTTTAAATATTTGGCCTTTTATACCAAAGGTTTGCTGATCTTGCAGTAGGTAATTAATATCCATTTAATAAATTAAAACTGCTTTGTGAGTGGTTCTTTTGACAAATAGCTCACCTCTTTTAGATGTGACTAACAGTTTTTAATTATAAAAAATAGGTATTTTTCACAGTATCTGAAGGATTGTATGTTTGTATTTCCCATTCATTTATTTACTCAGCCAATATTCATTATATGCTTATTACTTGCAATTATGGCTTATTGTTCCAACAAGAGAGATTAATATGGGCAAATTTGGGTATAACTTTTAAGAGTCAATGTAATAAAGCAAAATGTTGCCTTTTGTAAGTCATTCTGATTGGGACTATGAAAGGCAGGATTAGGTAGGAGGGACTATATGTTCCACTGGCTTGTTTTGAGTTTTAGTTGGTTGACTGTCTTCAGTTTCCAAATTCATGAATAAGTTCACATGACCCACTATGTTAGAAACACCTGCTCCTCTATTGTTCATTGGTTAGATTAGTGGCAGAGTTAAGAGGGAATTGAAAGCAGAGGGGTAGGCCTGACATTCTGGCAAGTGACAATCACATGAGTCAGGCCCATAAATGTTCTGTTAGAGCTCCTCAAAATCATAATTAACACATTTAGTGCTTCTAAATGAAATTGAAGTAGCATTTAATTGCATTGGGTTTTTATTATCAAAGAAACCTGATTTTAATATCTATTCTCTATGCTTTTATCTTGAAGATACATGTAAAGTATGCTTTTTTACAGAATAATTCCAATCCTGCATTTTCCTCCTAATTCTCCAATCTCCAAGTCAACACAACTATATTTAAACTTAGAGTCTTTGAAATCACCTATGTGTTCCAAACTGAGTATTGAAAGGATAGTTATGTATCTGTGGACTACTCCTTAACCACATCCAATCCTCAAAGCAGCTGGCAGTTTTGTGGTGTTATTTTACCCAAACCAGGTCATATATTTGCTTTGCTTAAACCATTTCAATGATTTCCCATTACATCTGTAATAAAATCAAAACTCCTTACTGTGGCCTACAAGGCACAGCACTGGTTTCTGTCTGTCCATCAGTCTCATTCTCTCCTCCCTCCCAAATCACTGTCACCCTGATCACCTTTGAACATGGAAAACACTTTCTAGCCTTAGGGCTTTAATGCTCACTGCTCCCTCTGCCTGAAGAACTCCTACAGGACCCTTCTCATTACTTATACCAGAGCTTAAATGCCAGTTTCTCATGTGTGCCTTTCCTTCATCCTACCTAAAGGAAGATGGCAGATTTTCTCTTTCCCCATTGTCAAAGAATAATTGCACTGGCTGAATAGGCAAGAAAGCCTTATCCAAGACTATTCCAATAGGGGAGAAGATTGAACTTAATGCCACAGGGGGGAGAAAAGCTGGAGAGTTTCTGCACTGAAATGAGTTTGTAGAAAAGTACTGAAGGTCATCAGAGGGGAGGTTGTCATCTATGCTTGCTAACTGGCAAAGTCAGGTTCCTATCTTCCCACAGAGACCCATGATTAGAGGCCCTATTATTCTTGATGGCTCCATTTCAAAGGGATGGCCCAATCCTTGAGAAAGACACTCCTGGATGGTAAAACAGGCAAGAGGCTGGAGGAAGATTTACATGTTAAAAAGATAGAGAAGATATTTATAATAATGAATTTTCTAAAGTAAATAAGAAAATGTAGATGGTGGACTTATAATCAGGAAGAAAACAACTTCAAGTTTAGTCAGACTGAGGGAAAAGCTATGGCTATATTGGTCTCCCTTATGCTGTATTATAGCACTCATGTCATTTCCTTCATATCATTTATGAATAAAATAGTTATTCTGTCTTAGTTCATTTTATTTATTTTTCTGTCTGCTCCATTAGATGATAGGAGGCATGGCTGCAGGCAGCTGTATTTGCTGTATTCTTCCTCTCTATGACAGTGCCTAGAACATAGTAGGCTCTCAACAAAACAATAACTGGATAAATTAGTCAATCAACATAGGTGCAGAAGTGAATGTAGTCTTGGAGAGGCATTCTGAGCATGCTGATGATGTCACCAACTGGGTCAGTAACTCAGTTTCTTACCCTGTAAGTTCCTGTGGACACACATGATATAAAAGCATTAAAGTTGTGAACTGTAGACTATTAATTGGAAGCTTTCTTAAATGAGAGGCAATGAATAAAATTTAAACCATATTCAGTAGGAAGAATAAAACAACATCATATTTAATTAGTTCATATCATTCCTTTGTGTACTGCTCCATATTCTTCCATGGCAGATTTGCTATTGAAGCGAGAACTTGTACTTTTTTTTTCTTTTTCTTTTTGTATTTGTGGTAAACATGTGCCCATTCCAAGACTCAGAGAATATTAACATAATCAAATACAGTGAAGAAAGTTTCACTCCAAAGAGACATAATGTCAGAGGTAAGACCCCTGAAAAACTTGGGCACATTCCAGATTCATGAAATCACCAAGAAAGCAATGTGACTTTCATAATTAAACTAACTAAATTACAACATCCAAGTTGTAATATATTCATTTTATGCAAATGCATCAGTAAGGACAAAATGCTACAGTACTGGAAAATCATGTTTTTCATGAAAAACAAGGATGACTCATTAGGCATGCATCCCACAAAGAAGTCTGTTTTGTATCCAGAGAGCCAAGAAAATATAGATCAAATTCCATTTCTTAAAAATTTATTTTATTAGAAACACTGGTTCTGAATGACTGGCTCTTGAAATCTGAGATAATCAATCAGAAAATGATGACATTCTTTGCTTAAGGTTAATTGTACTCTCAATTACCTTTAAAAGACCATGATTTTATGGCAATGAGGTAAAGTTAATGTTCAAAAATTTAGATCACTTACAGTGTAGGCCTCAGACTAGAAATATACTGCCAGTAAAGAATAAGATGTTCTTTTAAATTAAATAACTCTCATGCAGCATACTTTGCTTCCTTAAACAAATAGCACAACCTCCAAGATCTCAAAATCATTAATTTTTTAAAAAACAGACAGCTTAGAGTCATGTAATTATTTCAGGATATACAAAGTGGTTTATTTCAAATGGAAAATGTACATAATTTTCTGAGGTATATTCAATCATATTTTTGACCTATAAAGATTTTTTCCCCTAAATGTCCAAACACTTACCAACTTTCTGGCTATTCTGGATCTTTATTTATTTTTCTTGCTACTGGATCTCTCATCATCTTTCTTAATTTGAGGAAGCATCTAGATGCAAGTTTTTTTGTTTATGTTTTTAATCAGAATAAAAACAACCTACCACCATTGAAACATATCAAAATAAGAAGAAGGATAGGGATCCTAGTATGGGGTGTAAAGTTACTCATTTTGCAGGGTCTCCTTAAGACATGGTATGAAGGAGTTGAGCTGAATGGCTGGAATATTCGGAAGTTGTGCAGCAGGCATTGTGGAAATCAAAGTAGGCAGGTGTCATAGATAAAGTAGGGCAGGGGTGGTTGTACAGGACAGGGTACAGAGGTAGACACCTGCTCAGAGGCACTGACAATGAGGTCAAGATTCGTTTCTTTATTCAACAAATATACACTAAACACTCTGAAAGCCACCAAGTTCTTTTCATATATTCTGTCCTTGGATAATTTCCATAGATTAAATTAGGTCTTATGCTGGTGACCCTGAATGTCTTACTCAGCCTGGATCTCCTTTGTTCCAGTTTAGCCTGGATAGCTCTTTACTTGACATCAACTGTTGGGTATCTCATGCACTTGTCAAATGATTCTGATGAAACTCTTGACTTCCTTCAACTCTGCCCCTCTCCAAGCTGTATCCATCCTTCCTCCCACCACCACATCTTCCCATCTTTGAATTCTAAACAGTTTCTCAAGCCTGAGAGTTTTCCTAGATTTCTTATTCTCTTTGTCAATGTTTACGTTCATGCCTTCAGAGCATTCAGCAAAGTTAATGGCTAAAAATATCCTGGATCTGCCTTCTTCTTTCCATTTCCTTCTTTCCATCTTCATTTTGATCCAAGTGTTCAACATCTCTTACTGGGATTATTTAAATAACTTCCTAAATTTGTCCCTTACAGAAATTCATTTCCCACACAAAAGTGTTCTCAAAATACAAATTAGATAATGCACTTTCTTGCTTACAACACGGCAATTGTACTTTGAGAAATATCCAGTCTCCTCACTATGGTTTCCAGGACTGCTTACCTTTGTCTCATCCTGAGCATGCCCTCCTCACTCACTGCATTCACACTCAAGGGCCTTGCATTACACCAAATCTTCCCTGATTCAGAGCCTCTGCACACAGTCTTTCTTCTCCCAAGACACCCCTGCATAAATAGTTCTTTCTCTTTCTTCAACTATCAGCTTAATTATCCTTTCAGAGAAATTTCATTTCATTTTCCTACCCTAAAGAATGCCGCCCTTTGCTCTTCTCAATTTCTATCTCCTTTTCTTAAATGATAGAGGAGATCATTATAACTTGAAATAATTCAATGTCTCTCTTTCTCCTCCTCCTCCTCTTTCTCCTCCTCTTCCTTCGTTTTTGGTTGTTGTTGGATGCTTTGTACAATACAATCTACACAAGACCAGAGATTGTCTTGGTCTTGTTCATCTTCAGTATCTAGTATAGGTTTGGCAGATAGCCATACATTTTCTATGAGTAAATGACTAAAGGACTCTTAGAGACATAGAGCCATCTGTAGGACATTGTCCTTGTCCTTAAGCTCTCAATGCTAGGTTAGAGAGGACCTCCAACCTGCAGGGAAGGCATACACTTCACTGATTCTGTATGGAGGTTTACACAAAGGTCTAAGGATACTAAAGTCACCCAAACTCTGCAAAGGGTGGGAGCACATGGAAAAGTGTACAGAAACTAGGGCTGTTTCACCAAGACAAAGTTATTGATTTTTTTTAACAGGGAAGAAAATGCTCTGTGACTAAGATTCAGAGCCTGAATGATTCCCTGCCCTACCCATCTACATACCTTCCCTTGTCCTGGAAATATGAATGTTTAGGGAGTAGGACCTGTAGGGTTGGACACCCAGGCAAGTTGCTGTAGATCTGATTTCCCTTCCAAAATTCTTCTCTAATCCTTTGTGTCCTTAGAAACTTTCTAATGAGTGGATAACAGTTATTTCTAATTTAATTTATTTCCTTCTGAAAATTTCACATTTGGTTATCCTTCCTGTCTCAGAAAGAATATTCTTTCAAAAGTTTTTTAGGTCAGGGAATTGTGGACTTATATTTTTTCTTCTAGTTTGAAGTCAAGCATAAAACTCAATCTCTTTTCTTAACACTTTCTCTTTCCCTCTCCCTCTGCTAATATATTTTATAAACATTAGCATTTGGTGTGAGGATTCATGTAGAATCTTTCTCACTGGTCCAATTGCCTGCACACTTTCCCCAAATAGTGTGAAAATACACCAGAGATCTTCCTCCCACTTTATATATATTGGCATCTCTTTCTAAACCTTTAATTCCATTTGGCATTAAGTTCAAGTTCCTGATTATATATTCAAAAATTATCCTTGAGATTTATTCAGTTTTTGGTTCTTGCTACTCTACTTCTCATTTTCTCCTTTATGGTCAGGACAAATTAACAAGTCTTCTATACCAGCCTGAGAAGAAAACATGAAGAGAAGCTGACTGTATTGTTAACTCCTTCATTGGCCTATAAGAGGTTTTCTGTGGCTGGGTACTCTGAAGGGATCAAGTCAGGTCTAGAACTTTCAAGTCAGAAATTGCAGTCAGGGACCCAAAGGACCAATTTTTTCCCCACATTTTTTATTGATGCATTATATGCGTACATAATGGTGGGATTCATTGTTACATGTTTGTATGTGCACACAATGCCCAAGGGGCCTTTTTAGACAAAAGGGTCATGACAAATTTCCTAGCCTTTGAGAAATGATTTCAAAATCCAGAAAATAGTCAAATGGGTTTTAATTCCTTAAATTTTCAAGACCTATGATGGTAAAACATTTTTGTAGTGGAAGTTAGTTCTTATAAACTCAGGTATGCAAGAAGTTCCACATTATGTATTTTAAAAGCATAGTTTTAAATCACTATTCAACTGAAGGGGGAAAAAGTCGTCCTCAACCACTTTGTCTCTACCTTCCTATCCCTGTCAATGTTTATGTGATTTAAGAGGTGCCAAGTCACTGAGTAGACCTCCTTGGTCACTGCTTAACTTGGGTCTGCAGACTTCAGACCATTTCTCAGTCTAAGGACTCACTTTTCCCTACCATGTGGCCACTCAAGTCTAGGCTTCCCCTGACATTTGCCTTCAAGACAACTGTCCTCTCTTCTGTGGCTTAATGTGTTTTCAAAAGACAAGACAAGGCATTGACTGCAGGATTTTGTTTTCTTCTCCTGAGCCAAATTATGGAAAGAAATAATTACAAAGTTTTATTTTATGTGTGAGATGTGAGAGAACCCAGGGAGATAAAAATAAATATCTTAACACTTTCGTGTTGGTATGACTAGAATAGACCTAGCTCATGGAAATATAACTGGCCTATTCTTGAAATTGTGATGCAGTGAATGGTGCTTGCTTTGATGTTCACCTACTCACTATTTGAGAAAATATTTGTGCAGTGACTACTATTGGACTGGACAGTGTTGAACTTTTAAGATAAAGGATGTATCAGTGAACTGAAGAGGGTAAGATGTTCCACCTTAACTTTTCATCAGAGAAAAGACAATAAATACCTGGTATGGTATGATAGAATGTGGTAAATGCTGTGGGTCAAAGAGTAGGATAAGGAGTAGGGGTGATGGACCTCATTTTCTCTATTTAAAGCATTGCTTTCAACTTTGCTGATTATAACATTATGGTTTAGATATGACATATCTGCCAGAAGTTCCTGTGTGAGACAATGCAAGGAAAGTCCAGAGGTAAAATGATTAGATAATGAGAGTTGCAACATATTCAATGGATTAATCCCCTGAAAGGGATTAACTGGGTGATAATTATAGGCAGGTAGGGTGTGACTAGAGGAGATGGATCACTGGGGGTGTGACTTTGGGGTTTATAAGTTCTCTGTGGTAAGGGGAACTGTTTTTCTGATTCCTGGTGTCATGTCCTGATCTTTCTTCCACCAAGCTCTTCACCATGGTATTCTGCCTCACCTTGTGCCCAGAGCAAGGGAGTTGGCCACCTGTGGACTGAGACCATTGTAACCCAAGCCCCAAGTAAACTTCCTCCTCTAAATTGTTCTTGTCAGGGCTTTTGGTCATAGCAATGAAAAAGCTGACTAAAACACAATAGAAATTCCCTCTCTTTCTCCTTTTCCATACCAGCTTCAAGGAACCTTTAGCATGCTTTGGGCCTTCACAAGTCTTATGGGAAGAATTTAGGGCTTGTATAAAAAGATGGAACTTCTATGGAATTATAAATTGATAGATTAAGGGAGACCCAAGATGAATGTTTTTCAGAATTTTTACAAGAGAAAAAAAATATCCAAGTAGAAACATGAGGAACCAAAGGGAGATTCTACAAGGGAGATACTAATTATTATATTTGGTTCTTAGTCTTCACAGTTTAAAAAGAAGTCATATTCTTTTATGCATCAAGCTCACTTTTTTCTGCCCAACCTACTAGATTCTTTAATTAGTAGAGTTTTTATTCTAGATACAGCAGGTCCCAGGTATCCTTGCCTGCAATGACCTTTGCAAAAAATGTGAGGAGAAAGGTGGTGTTCTGAGAATGAACAAAGGAACCAGTGTTGTGTCTTTCAGTGTAGATTAAATGACCAAAATAAACTTCTGGGGGAAGCTTGTGATCAAGGGGTCAATTTAGTGATGCTTGGTGGGATGGAGGACTAGGCATAGTGGCCAGGGCAGTCCAATGTTCAGAATCACTGGGAGAGCTGATTCATGTAATGAGAGTCCAACTCCTTCCATCATAGGTCTTGAAGAGAGCATATAATATCCAGCACATGCTTACATCAGGAAACTGTACATTAAATCCAATACAGTCCTTCTTATTACATTAAACATAATGTAAGCATCTATTTTCAGAAAAGGAGGATTTTATGAACCAGTATTTAAATGCTATATTTCATTACCACTTTCCCTACATGGTATAACATATATTTAACTGTATTTTTACCTCTCTTGCTTCAATTTAATTCCACGTTTCTTAAAGTGAGAGAGTTTGTTTTCTATTTGTTTTTCCTCCTTTCCTCTGATTCTTTCATAAAACATTATTATTGATATTTGAATTTTTTCTATTTATCTTCATATGTTAATGGATCAATACCTGACTATTTAAGATAAGTGATACTAGTTGTTTTAACAAGTCAACTCTAAATTTGAAATTTTTATGTAATAAATGTTTGTTTTCCACAAGCTTAACAGTTCTACATTGGTACTTATGGTAGGCAGGAAGTTTCCTCCATGTGGTGATTCAGGGACCTAGGCTCCTTCCAACATGTGGCTTTGACATTCCTTGGGAGCTCTTAGGTCAAAAGAAGGTGATGTTAGAGAATTTACATTTGCTATCTACATACACTGGTAAGAACTAATCACATGGTTTGTGGATGGGAAGTCTGGGAAATGTAGTTTCTGGGTGAGTCAATACCCTACAGCACTGAATCTACCACATGGAAGGGAAAAATAAAATTTTGTTGGGCATGAGTCATCTGTGCCACATTGTCCAATAGTGTATTCCATTACTCCAATGTAACTCTATCATAGCAAGTTTTCCATTTTTTCTTTAATAGCAGCAATCCATTATTTATCATCAGCCCCCCAACAAGTTAATGTTATGTCTTATTTATCTCTCATATCATTTATTTACAGAAATTATGAGTACTTTGCTTTTATTCACATTTAAAGGCATGGCAAGGAATTATAGGCAGTTTGGTTGGTTTTGCTTTGGTAGAGATAGAGATTAAGTGTTCACTTCTAATGAATTATATATTGTGTACATCAGGCCCATTTTAGCTCATTTTCCCTGGGTAAAATAGGCCAAGTAGGCAAGAACACATATTGCTGGGATGTTCTCTTCTCCCAAAATATCCCTGCTGTTTCTTTGTGCTGTCTACCAGTTATATGGGCACTTACTCTAAAATATGAATCTGTGCCCATGGGGATATTATGTTTTTATGTGGTTTACCAGAAAGTTACTGAATTACATAAAGTATCACATGTTCCTTTTAGTGAAATGTGTATTATCATTGATTTATTTTTATGAGATATATTTTTATTATATTAAAATGATATGAAAATTTAAATATAAAATGTAAGTTCAAATATAAAATGACATTTGCAGTCATTATCTTCAAGATGTGATTAGACAAAAGGAAAGAAGAATATTTCATAAATGACAACATCATATTTTTATCTGGTTTCAGACTTCTCATCTTGTTAAATGAAAAAAAAGGAGTAATTCACAGTCTCTTTTCCATTCTTAGAGAGTACGATTGCCCCATATTTTTTCCTTTAAATATCATCAGTACAGCTGAATATCCATACATCAATGTGTTCTTTCAAAGCTGCTAGTCATTTGTTAAATTCCTAAAATATTTTATTTCCAAATACTATGGATGCTTACATATTACCAAATCATTTAGAAAGCTGCAAAGTACAATGTAAAAAGTGCACAGTCACTTCCATCCTCTGTCAAAATTAAATAAGAAAAACATCAGGCTCATCTTGATTTGACATTCATCAAAACACTTGTGTGTCCTCCTAAAAAGCATCACTACTTCATACTCCCCAAGTGTGGCTAAACACATGGTATTTATCATTAAAATCACCTTCCTAATGGCATTTTAGATTTCCTAGAGTTCATATAGAAGATCATGCAGCTCCTCTACTTTTTCTGAATTGGTGATCCAGTCCTGGATGGCAAACAAACAGACTTGTGCTCTGAGAGTGTGCTTTTATATTTCTTGATGTCAGTACTTAAGTAGTCCTGGCTGTTATCTCCTCCATTGCTAGTGCAGTGAATGTGATGAGCTTGGATCTAGTGGGATGGCTACTGTCAGGGGAGCAGTTCGGCTGTGTGAAATTACATAAAATAAAACCTGTTTTGGCAATAGCAAGGAATGCAATTGCTCAACAGTGAGCTTGCCTAAGCCTGAACAGACGGAAGAAAAATAGAGCAGACTGCTTCACAGATGATGATGAGCAACAGTTAGACCCAAAGACGGGTGGCTTGATCCGAGGAGAATTAAAGAAGCCATTTGCATCAGATGCTGGAACGGATAAGCCACACTTGCAATCAGTGAATGTCATTGGAAGCTGCTTTAAATAATGTGATGCAACACATATATTTCATGTATTTGCAAAGCCAGATGGGATAAGGAATAAGAATTTTAGAGGGAGAAAATTGGGAAGAAGCACATTTATAGATGTCACTTTGAACTGATGCATTATGGAGAAGTAAGCTAATAGGCTTAGGGAAGAAAGAATCATAATGCTTTCCTTAGGACTTCATAGTTTATGTGCATCTTATTGCCTGTAGTAAAGCAGAACACACTTCCCAACTTTGCCAACTCATGCTTACTGAGAGAATTGAAGTATGTGTATGTATTTGTGTGTCTATCTCTGGATATAGATCTTGGTACAGATATATGCCAGAATTGAACTTCTTGTATCACTCTTTTAGTATTTGTGTGTGTGGTTCTGGGGATTGAACCCACATAGGTGAGATAAGTGCTCTAACCCTGAGCTACATCCCTAGCCCTTTTTAACTTTTATTTTGAGATAGGATCTTAGTACAGTTGCCAGGCTGTCTTGGAATTTGTAATCTTTCTGTCTCAGCCTCCCAAGTAGTTGGCATTACACGTGTGTGTCACCACAACGGCCCCTTGCATCACTCTTTATATTTTTTTTCCTTTCGTATTTAAGTATGTTGAATTAACTTTCAGAGCTCCAAGTTGGTTTAAAAATAAACATCCTGTTGAGAAATAATTTTGGCCTTATAAAAGAGTTGTAGAGATAGTATAGTGTTTCTATATATCCTTCAGCTAGTTTCTTGTAATGTGAACTTCTTACATAACCTTGATATATTTATCAAAACAAAGATGCTACTATTAACAAAAATTTGCCTTCATTAAAGTTTACATAACAATATAGTCAGCTTCTCTTCATGTTTACATATTCCTTCCACTAATGTTCTTTCCCTGGACATCTAGATACCACATTGAATTTTTTTATCACATTGCATTTATTATAATTATTATATGTTTACGTTCAAATTATATTGTCAAACCTTTTAGGTTTATATTAAATTATATAATTTGGTTCTCATTATTGTGTTTTCTTTGTTCACACCTAAATGCTTATCATCTGTTCTTCTACCTGATTTTCTTTACTACTTTAATTTGACTAGCTCTAATTTCTTATCACCATGTTTTTCTTAAAAAGGGCTCATGTGTTTTATTCTTTGAGGTTTGTATGTAAATAAGAACATTTCCCCTTTGCATATATACCTGAAGATCAACTTAACCAGTGATGAATTCTTCATCCTTGAAATTTAATAATTTGGCATAATTATTTCTGTATTTATTATTATTCTGTATTTATTATTATTTCTGTATTTATTATTATTTTGTGTTTATTATTCTGTATAATTGTTCTGTATTTCTCCTGGGTAACTGCACTCATGACCATGGCTTCAGCCATGACTGGGATTTGGTGATTTACTATGAATCCAGATCTAAATTTTGGATTTTCTACTAGATATTTCCACCAAGATATCCCAATGTACCTCAAACAGAATATATTAATAGATTATTTTTTTCTCTATATACCTCCATCTTAGGCCCTCCAAGTTGGCACTTCTTTTTAAGTTTTCTTTCTCCATGGTTGGCAACACAGTTTGCTTACTCTTACAAGTGAAAAATCTGTGTGGCATGGTCAGTTACTCCTTCTTCCTCCCTCCTTATAATCAGTGCTTGGTAGAATATTGTTATTCTACCACTTAATATCTCTTTTTTTATTTTATTATTACTTTTATTTATTTATTCTACTTAGGTATACATGATAGCAGGATGAATTTTGATTCATTGTACACAGACGGAGCACAACTTTTCATTTCTCTGGTGGTATGTGATGTAGAATCACATCATATATGCAGTCATACCTGAAGCCAGGGCTATTATGTCCCTCTCATTCCACCATCTTTACTGTCCTCATGTCCCCTCCCTCCTCCTTCCCCTTTGTCCAAAGTTCCTCCATTCTTCCCATGTCCTCTCCTCCATTATGGATCAGCATCCACTTATCATAGAAAACATTCTGCATTTGTTTTTGGGGGATTGGCTTATAATCTGAGGTCTGGTATTGTGATGCCTCCTGTTTCACTCTTCTTGCTAAGGATTGCTTTGGCTATTCTGGGTCTCTTATTCTTCCAAATGAATTTCATGATTACCTTTTCTATTTCTATAAGGAATGACGTTGGGATTTTAATTGGGATTGCATTGAATCTATATAGCGCTTTGGGAAGTATGGCCATTTTGACAATATTGATTCTGCCTATCCAGGAGCATGGGGGATTATTCCATCTTCTAAGGTCTTCTTCAATTTCTTTCTTCAGTGTCTTGTAGTTTGCATTGTAGAGGTCTTTCACCTCTTTTGTTAAATTGACTCCCAAGTATTTTTTTTTTTTTTTGAGGCTATTGTGAATGGGATAGTTTTCCTAACTTCTCTTTCAGAGGGTTTATCACTGATGTATAGAAATGCAATTGATTTGTGGGTATTGATTTTATATCCTGCTACTTTGCTGAAATCATTTATTAATTCTAAAAGTTCTCTGGTAGAATTTTTTGGATCCTCTAAGTATAGAATCATGTCACCTGCAAATAATGATAGTTTGAGTTCTTCTTTTCCTATTCATATCCTTTTAATTTCTTTCATCTGTCTAATTGCTCTGGCTAGTGTTTCAAGGACTATGTTGAATAGCAATGGAGAAAGATGGCATCCTTGTCTTGTTTCCATGTTTAGAGAGAATGCTTCCAATAATTCTCCATTTAGGATGATATTGGCCTTGGGTTTATCATATATTTTTGTTTTGTTTAGCATAGCTTTTACAAAATTGAGGTATATTACTACTATTTCTAGTTTTTCTAGTATTTTGAACATAAAAGGGTGCTATATTTTGTCAAATGCTTTCTCTGCATCAATTGATAAAATCATATGATTCTTATATTTAAGTCTATTAATGTGATGGATTACATTCATTGGTTTTTGTATGTTGAACCAACCTTGCATCCCTGGAATGAACCTCACTTGATCATGGTGCACTATTTTTTAGCTATGTTTTTGTATGTGTTTTGCCAAAGTTTTATTGAGAATTTTGCCTGTATGGTCATCAGGGATATTGGTCTGAAATGTTCCTTCTTTGATGTATCTTTGTCTGGTTTTGGAATAAGGGTGATACTTGCCTCATAGAATGAGTTTGGAAGGGATTCCTCCTTTTGTATTTCATGAAGTAGTTTGAGAAATATTGATGTTAGTTCTTCTTTTAGGTCTTGTAGAACTTGGCTGAGAATCCAGCTGGTCCCAGGCTTTTCTTGGTTGGAAGGCTCTTGATGGCGTCTTCAATTTCCTTGCTTGAAATTGATCTGTTTAACCTGTGTATGTCCTCCTGGTTCAGTTTGGGTAGGTCATATGCTTCTATAAATTTGTCGATGTCTTCAGGGTTTTCTATTTTCCTGGAGTATAAATTTTCAAAATAGTTTATAATTATCCTCTGTATTTCAGAAGAGTCTGTCATGATATTTCCTTTTCCATCATGAATTTTAGTAATTTGGGTTTTCTCTTTCCTTTCATTAGGGTGGCTAATGGTTTGTCGATTTTATTTATTTTTTCAAAGAACTAGCTTTTTGTTTTGTAAATTTTTTGAATCATTTATTTTGTTTCAATTTCATTGATTTCAGCCCTGATTTTAATTATTTCCTGTCTTCTACTTCTTTTGGTATTGGTTTGTTTCTCTTTTCTCAGGGCTCTGAGTTGTAGTGGCAAGTCATTTATTTGTTGACTTTTTCTTCTTTTAATGAATGAACTTAATGCAATGAACTTTCCTCTTAGCACTGCCTTTATGGTGTCCAGAGATTTTGATATGTTGTATTGGAGAATTTATTTACCTTAAAGAATTTTTTTCTCTTCCCTTATGTCTTCTGTTATCCAGGCATCATTCAATAGCATATTATTTAGTATCCAGGTATTTGAGTAGTTTCTATTTTTTTAATCTGTCATTGATTTCTAATTTTATTACATTATGGTCAGATAGGATGCAGGGTAGTATCTCTATTATTTTTTGTATTTTCTAAGACTTACTTTGTGACATAACATATTATTTTGAAGAAGGATCCATGTCCTGGTGAGAAAAAAGTGTATTCACTCATTGATGCATGGAATACTCTATATGTGTCTGTTACATCTAAATTATTGATTGTTTGAGTTCTATGGTTTCTTTGTTTAGCTTTTATTTGGAAGCTCTATCCAGTGGTGAGAGAGAGCTGTGTAAAAGTCACCAAGTATTATTGTGTTGTAGTCTGTTTGATTCATGTAGTTGAGAAGGATTTGTTTGATATATGTAAATGCCCCATTGTTTGGGGCATAGATATTTAAAATTGTTATGTCTTGCTGATATATGATTCCCTTAAGAAGTATGATATATCCTTCTTTATCCCTTTTCACTAACTTTGGTTTGAAGTCTACTTTATGTGTAATGAGGATGGAAATTCCTGCTTGTTTACACATTGTATGTTAGTGATGTTTTTTCCCACCCTTTCACTTTCAGTCTGTGGATGTCTTTTCCTGCAAGATAAGTCTCTTGAAGGCAGCATATTGTTGGGTCTTTTTTTTTTTTTTAATCCATTCTGTCAGTCTATGTCTTTTAATTGATGAGTTTAGGCCATTCACATTCAGGGTTTTTACTGAAATATGATTTGTAATCCTGGCCATTTTGGTTTATTTTTTGTTTTTACCTAGACTCGGTTTTTCCTTTGATTGGCTTTTCCTTTAGTGTAGTTCCTCTTTTTGTATATTTTTATTGTTGTTTATCATTTCCTCTTCATGGAATATTTTGCCAAGAATGCTATGTAGTGCAGACTTTCTTGCTGTAAATTCTTTTAACTTTTATTTATCATGGAAGGTTTTTATTTCATCATCAAATCTGAAGGTCAATTTTGCTGGATATAGGATTCTTGGTTGGAATCCACTTTCTCTTAGAGTTTGGTTTATGTTGTTCCATGATCTCCAGGCTTTTAGTGTCTGGGTTAAAAAATCTGCTGAGATCCAAATTGGTTTCCCCCATATGTAATCTGATTTCTTTTTCTTGTGGCCTTTAAAATTCTATCCTTAGTCTGTATGCTGGGCATTTTCATTATAATGTGCCTTGTGTAGATCTGTTGTAATTTTGTACATTTGGTGTCCTGTAAGCCTCTTGTATTTGATTTTCCAATTCATTTTTCATGTTTGGGAAATTTTCTGGTATTACTTCATTGAAGAGATTGTGCATTCCTTTGGTTTGAAATTCTGTGCCTTCTTCTATGCCAATAAATCTTAGATTTGGTCTTTTGATGTTATCCCATAATTCTTTTGTTGTTGTTGTTTTATTTAGGCTTACGTGTTAACAGTGTAAATTGGTTCATTGTACATAGATAGAGGATAATATATCAATTCTCTAGTTGTAAGTTGTATAGAATCACAACATATATGCAGTCAAACATAAAGTTAGGGTTATTATAACCATCATATTCCATCACCCTTGCTGTCCCCATGACCCCTCCCCCCTTACACCCCTGTGAACAGAGATCCACCATTGTTCCCATGTCCTTCCCCACATTATGGATCATCATCCACTTATCAGAGAGTACATTCGGCATTTGGTTTTCTGAGATTGGCTACTTCACTTAGCATGATATTCTCCAACTCCATCCATTTACCTGCAAATGCCATAATTTTATTCTCTCTTATTGCTGAGTAATATTCCATTGTGTATATATACCACAGTTTCTTTATCCAGTCATCTATCGAAGGGCATCTAGGTTGGTTCCACAGTTTAGCTATTGTGAATTGAGCTGCTATAAACGTTGAAGTGGCTGCAGCACTGTAGTACTCTGTTTTTAAGTCTTCTGGGTATAGACCGAGGAGTGGGATAGCAGGCTCAAATGGTGGTTCCATTCCAAGTTTTCTAAGGAGTCTCCATACTGCTTTCCAGATTGGTTGTACCAATTTGCAGTTCCACCAGCAATGTATGAGCGTGCATTTTTCCCCACAACCTTGCCAACACTTATTGTTGTTTGTATTCTTGATAATTGCCATTCTGACTGGCGTGAGATGGAATCTTAGGGTAGTTTTGATTTGCATTTCTCTGATTGCTAAAGATGTTGAACATTTTTTCATATGTCTGTTGATGGATTGTATATCTTCTTCTGTGAAGTTTGTGTTCAGCTCT
>PVHX01007733.1:0-75847 GCA_004024805.1 Geosciurus inauris
TTTTTTTTTTTTGGTGGTGCTGGGGGATTGAACCCAGGGCCTTATGCATGCAAGGCAAGCACTCTACCAACTAAGCTATATCCCCAGCTCCTTCTCCCCCTTTTTTTTTGAGAAGAGGTATCATTATGTTGCCCAAGCTGGTCTCAAACTCATGAAATTTATGGGCTCAAGTATTCCTCCCACCTCAGTCTCCTGGATACCTGGCACTACAGGTATGTACCACTGCACCCAGCTGAGAGTGCATTTTAGAACAATTGCATGGCTATTATGATTTTGGTGTTTAGAATCTAAACATGACTTCTATTATAAACACCAAAGATGAATCATTTAATTCACTGAGCAAGTATTTACTTATCATATGCTATTTGCCAGATATTGTTAAGCACTTGGGGATATGACAATAAACAACTAGACAAAATAACAAGAGTTCTTCCTCTCAGGAATCTCAATAAATAATGAACAAGTAAATCTGGAGTATGTCAAATGGTTATAAGGACCAAGGAGAAAAATAAAACAAGATAGAGTATGCCAGAGTATGGGCACACAATTTATATTAAATGATCACAGAAGGCTTGCTGATAGATGATATTTGAATAGAGAGCTTAAGGAAATAAGAAAATGAATTATGTAGATCTTTAGGAAGGGCATTCCCAGTAGACAGAAAAATTTGAAGACCCTGAAATTGGAAAATGCCAATATAGTTGGGAGTGGAGTAAGCTGGGAAAATGGTCAGGTGGGAATAGGTGGTATAGGTTTTGCTCCTCAAAATGTAGTTTTTTTTAATTCAGCAGCATTAGCAACATGATCTGAAAGCTTACTAGAAATGCAGAGTCAAAGGGCCCACCCAGAGCTACTGAATCTGAAAATATATATTTCAAGATCTCCAGGTAATTCAGAATGATTCCAGCCTATCTCCATTTGGCATTTGCATCATGATTGTCATATTATCAAGCTGCTGAATTAACCTACCTTTTCTGTTTAGCAGATAATAAAGGAAGCAGATTATTATCCCTATCTTTACAAATGAGGAAACAGAGGCACAAAGAAAATTAAGTAACTTGCCCAAGATCAGCTTCATACAGTCAGGTTTCAAATCCGGGCAGCCTGGCTCTAGTCTTTATTCAACGGACCTCTCCAAAGCAATCTGGCATAGAGCAATTTCAAGAGGTACAGTGACATTATGGGGTCTTCTTGGTAAAACACAAGTTATTTTTGGTCATTTATAGGTTTCTGTAGGCAACTACACTATACATACAATCAGCATAACCTTGTTTCAGGCAATGACAGACAACATATATATGTTATGGTAGTCCCGTAAGATTACAACAGAGCTGAAAAATTCCTATCTACTAGTGGTGCTTTCATCACTGTAATATTGTTGCCCAAGGTGTTACTCAAAATATTTGTGGTTATGCTGGTGTGAACAAACGTACTGCACTGCACATGTACAGTACATGTAAAAGTACAGCAAATATAATAATATATAGTATATAATACTTGATAATGTGTTTACTATACTTTTGTTATTTTAGAGTGTACCCCTACTTATATAAAAAAAAGTTTCCTGTAGCTGAGCACTGTGGCACACTCAGTGCCTTGGGAGGCTGAGGCAGGAGGATTCCAAGTTTGAAGCCAGCCTCTGCAACTTAGTAGGCTCTAAGCAAGTGAGTGAGAGCCTAACTCCAAAAAACATAAATAAAAGGGACTGGAGATGTAGCTCAGTACATGTGGAATGGTTTTTGTTTTGAAATATGGAATGCTTCACAAATTTGCATGTCATCCTTATGCAAGGGCCATGCTAGTCTTCTCCGTATTGTTCCAATTTTAATATATGTGCTGCCTATGCAAGCGTGGGATGGTTGTTATGAAGTGCTGGGTACAATGACAGCTGTGAAGTCTTACCTCTAAGCTGGGATGGCAAATGTCTGATGGGCAGTACCTCTTGCACAACATAGTGATTCACACCTCCACTTTTCAATAGCTCCTCTAGGGATAAGGGCAGATGGAACTCATACAGCTGGGGAGACATATTCTTCCACTAGCTCACAAGGCTAGAAACCAAACAGCAAAAAATGTCAGGGTCTAAATCTATGGCCTGTCTTTTCATCTATTTCAATTATTTCCCCACCTCCAACATAAAATATTCTTTAGTTTTACAACCAGCTTATAACATTATCTTAGAGGATGTGAGGTCAACCCTGAACTACAATCTAATTCTTGCCAAGGCTCTGTCACTGGGTCATGTCCCTTAATCCCCTCTGTCTCATCTGTAAACCTGGGGTTAACAGTTTCTGATTACATCTCAAAGTTGCTCTGAGGAGCAAATAAACCAAAGACTATAAAAGTGTTTAAGGAATTGTAAAGTGGTATATTAATGCATAAAGTGAGCATTGTATTTCCACTTTAATGTGCAAAGTTCTTTAAGTATAAGACAACGTCCCACCAAAGACCAGAACAGTGGCCTAGCATGGGTTAGTGGCTTCAGAATGTGAGGATCCGCAGTAACATTTTTATTTATACACTGTGTCAAGTTTTGTTAGACTATCCGAATATATCATATACGATTTTACTCTCCTAGTCGCAATCCCACAGAGGGCATAATAATACAATTTACTGTACAGATGGGGAAATTAAGGTTATGCGATTTGCACAAACTACACACACACTGGATCTGTCAGTTTCTACCACATCGCACCCTAAGGATATGCCTACTACACCTCCCTGCCTATTGCATACTGCCAAAGACTGCGTCCTACCGCCCCGTAGATGATTTTCTCAGCTGCAAACTCCGGGTTCCTAATTCCACACCTCACCTGTGAACCTTAGCCGTGGCTCCTCGGATTCCGGCAGAAGAGCTGAAATGGCAGGAAGAAATCACAAGTACACAAAACGCACCAATCAGAGAGGCAGTTTTCAAGTTGGCGGAGAACCTGGCCAATCCTCCGCAGGCTGAGACAAAGACCCGCCTCTGAACCCCGCGCCGCGCGGGCAAAGTCACCAAGATCCAGTTCAAATACCAACGGCTGCAAGGAAGCCAATCGCGACGCTCGCTGGAGCGGCTGGCCAATCACAGAGCAGATTCCGGAGCTTGTGCCTGCACCATCCACAGAGGGGATGGGCTTGGACCCAGGTTCCACCCCCCGCGCGTGAGGCTTTCTCCTGCAGCATAGGGTCCCTTTCGCCTCGGTTGTCGGGAGGGCGCCCTAGGACCGCTTGCCAGAGATGTCGCGTTCCTTGCTGGACAGTGGTACTGCCTTTGGAATAGTGACTTACTCAGTCACCCCCAGGATGGTAGCCAAGTCCAGGTTGCGAGTTAGAAGCCTTGGGCTCTAATCCAAGTTTCTGCCATCTCCTCCACTATGTGACGTCCAGCAAGTCACTGGCCCTCCAGGTTCCCTTTCTGTAAAATGAGGGTGGTAAAAACAGCTACAGCTCAAAACTTATGATGCACAGAGAAAAGGGCTTGGTTTTTTAAAACTCCCAAAGCTCTAGATTCCAGGTTCTGAGCCTACATCTCCTTCACAGTTTAAGGGCGCTCAAAGAAACGGGAATAGGTGAATTTCCTGGGAATTTCAATTTTCGGAAGCTCTACAGAGTTAACCGTCACCACTCCTGGATCTGGTGCTCCAAAATTTCCGGTGGATAGACCGGAAGCACTACACTGGGCGGGTTGTCCAGGCCTCTGGGCCCGAACTCGGAGGGTGGGGCTTGTGTGATTGGGAGAGGCGGGGACTGCGTGCAAAGCTGCCTGGGTAAGACCCAAGATGGCCGTCTCCGGCTTGCTATCCGTGTGAGGCCAGTGGAGACAGTTTCCCTCTCCTTTGAGGTCACGATTGGCCTTCGTTCTGGGGCTTTTTTGGTATGCCATCGAGAGACAGTCAAGAGCAATGGCAGGGGTTCTCTCTTGGGCAGGTAGAGGCTTGTGGGACTGGATGCCCTTTGCCTGCAGAAGCTTCTCTATGGGTAAGTGGCTAATGTAGAAAGATGCTCGGAGAATTGCATCTTTTTTTAAAATGTGTTTTTAGTTGTAGATGGACACAATATCTTTTATTTATTTTTATGTGGTGCTGAGGATCGAACCCAGTGCCCCACACATGCGAGGCAAGTGCTCTACCACTGAGCCACAATCCCAGCCTGGAGAATTGCTTCTTAATAGGCAGCTCAGATTCATTCCTTTTCTTTCCCATCCTTAGGTGTTCCGCGATTCACCGCCCGTATAAGACTCACCCTCCCGCCGCGCAAAGTAGTTGATCGGTGGAATGAGAAAAGGGCCTTGTTCGGAGTATATGACAACATTGGGATCCTGGGTAAGACTCGACCCCTGTACCTGGTAGGAAGTTCAGAAGGGTTGCTACGCGGTAACTACTATCTTTTTCACCTGTGTAGAGAATAGTCACGTGACTATTTTCATACTGTTCTGAGTGCCCTACATATGAATTAACTCACTTAATCCTCGTAATCTTTTTGTTTCACAGGTGAGGAAACTGAGGACCTGAGAGGTTAAGTAATTTTTTCAAAGCTAGTAAATGTCAGTTTCAGAATTTGAACCCCAAGCATTCAGGCTCCAAAGTATGCTCTTGATACTGTACAATAATTTGTCTTGTCCATAGGTGGCTGCTCAGGAAGATGCAACTTTGGGTTGAAGGCTTCGCTCGTCTAGGCTAGATTCTCTTGCCTTGGTACTAATATGTTCTTTCACATTACACAGGAAACTTTGAAAAGCACCCCAAACAACTAATCAAGGGCCCCATATGGCTTCGAGGCTGGAAGGGGAACGAATTGCAGCGTTGTATACGGAAGAAGAAAATGGTTGGAAATCGAATGTTCTTTGATGACTTGCACAACCTTAGCAAACGTATCGGCTATCTCTATAAACACTTTAACCGACATGGGAAGTATCGGTAGTACAGAAAGCTGGGAACTGTGGAAGAGGCACATCCGTCACCCTGGAGAAGGGGAACAGAACTTTTCCTTATGAGGAAAGGGTTTTGTATTCTCTCTGTAATAAAATGAGGCTTCTTTGGAATCTGATATCCATATAGTTTATTTTCCTCTCCATGCTGCTTGTACTCACTATAAAATATGTCCCTAAATTTTTTAATTTTAATTTTTATTTTTTTTGTGATACTGGGAGCAAACCGGGGGTACTGCTATACCAGTAAGCTACATCTCCAGCCCTTTTTATTTTGCAACAGGTCTTGCCAAGTTGCCAAGGAAGGCTGGACTTGAATTTGGGATCCTCCTGCTTTAGTCTCCCAAATAGTTGCATTTATGGGTATGTGCTATCATGGCTGGTTCATCCTTGTGTCGTAGGGTCTTAGGTTTGTACTTCACTACTTACCCTTACAATCTATAATGGTGGCCTTCAAAAAAGAAAAGAGCTGGATGGTGGCACACACCTGTAATCCCAGCACTTTGGGAGGCTGAGACAGGAGAATCGTGAGTTCAAAGCCAGCCTCAGCAACGGTGAGGTGCTGAGCAACTTAGTGAGACCCTGTCTCTAAATAAAACACAAAATAGGGCTGGGGATGTGGCCCAGTGGTCGAATACCCCTGAGTTCAATCCCTGGTACCAAAAAAAACACAATATAATATGTGATTATCAGTGAAGAGAAAATTAATAGTTAATTTAATAGGTATTTATAAAATACTTCCTGCTGCAAAGACACAAAAAATCTTATTTTCAAGGACAGAATAATTTTGGTTTTGATAGGAAGCAGTATTGACATTTTCCTTCAATAAACTCTGAACTATTATGTACAAGGATATTTGGAGAAACATAAGTCACCAAGGCAGTGTGGGTTCCTTCCTCCAAGTAGACTTCATCTTACTTAGAAGGTATATGTAAACAAAATATGAATTTGAATATGATAACTGTATATAAAAAGTTCTGAGAGGTTTTTTGGGGGGAGAGTCAGAAAAGATATTGTTGAAAATGTGGCTCTTGAAGTAGACCTTGGACAATTTCAGCTGCTAGAAGTAAGGAAAACAAGTATGTAAGTGTACAGAGGAGGGAGACCTGTCCCATTGCATTTCCAGGGAGCAGGAATGCTGACAGGACTTTCTGGAAGAGGTAACCACTGAGTTAAGGGACTGGAGGCTAGCAGGCTTTCCAGGCAGATGAAACAGAACAAAGGCCAAGTAAAACGGTGCAGCCACTTTGGAAAATCCACAGTTCCCCATAAAAATTAAATGTAGGATTATCATATGATCCAATAATTTCCCTATGTTTATACTCCAAAGAACTGAAAACGAATGTCTATACAAACACTTGTGCACAAATATTTGTAGCAGCATTATTCATATAGCCAAAAGAAGAAAAGAACCCAAAGAGGAAGTAACCCAAAGCCCATCAGCTGATGCATGGGTAACCAAAATGTGTTGTATCCATTCAATATTGGTCATTGAAATGAAGGAAGTACAGATATATGCTACAAGTTGGATAAACCTTGGAGACATTATGCTAAATCAAAGAAGCTAATCACAAAAGGTTACATATTGTATGATTCCATTTATATAAAATGTCCAGATTAGACAAATCCACAAAAACTAGTTTTTGCCCCAGAGATGGAGTAAGGAGTGAATAGGGAATCAGTTCTCACATATACAGGGTCTCTTTTGGGATAATGTAAATATTCTAGAAGTGATGGTAAGGTGGTAAGATGGTCAAAGGATACAAAATTTCACTTAGGAATCAATTCAAAAGATCTATTGTACAACATAGTATAGTTAACAATTCATTGTATGCTCAAAAATTGAATTGCTGAGGGTAGATTTTTCTTTCTTTTTTTGGTACTGGGGATTAAACCCAGGGGTGATCTACCACTGAATTACATCCGGAGTCCTTTTGTATTTTTTATTTTGAGGCAGGGTCACTAAATTCCTCAGACTGACCTTGAGTGTATAAACCTTCTACCTCAGCCTCTCAAGTTGCAGGGATTATAGGCATACTCTACTACAACTTGTCAGATTTTTGCATTCTTACCACAAAAAAATGAAAAGTATGTGATGTAATGCATATGACTATTGGCTCAATTTAGTCATTCTGCAATGTATATGTGCTTCGAAACATCATCTTGTACACCATAAGCATATACAAGTTTTGTTAATATAAAAAATTTTAGCTGGGGCTGGGGTTATGGCGCAGTGGTAGCGTGCTCGCCTAGCATGTGTGGAGCACTGGGTTTGGTCCTCAGCACCACATAAAAATAAAATAAAGATATTCTGTCCACCTACAACTAAAAATAAATATTCATAATAAAAATAAAAAAATAAAAAATTTTAGCTGGACGTGGTGGTGCATGCCTGTAATCCCAAAGATTCTGGAGGCTGAGGCAGAAGGATCCCAAGTTCAAAGCTAGCCTCAGCAATTTAGCGAGGCCCTAAGAAACCTAGTGAGAACCTGTTTCAAAATAAAAAAATAAATAAAAAGGACTGGGGATGTGACTCAGTAACACAAGATTGAACTGAAGCACCCCTAAGTTCAATCCTTGTACCAAAAAAAAAAAAATTTTAATGTGGAATTTGTGGTGACAGTTGTACAACATTTTGAATATAATGTAAACCATTTGTATACTAAATGATTGGATTGTATGGGATATATGGAATGTGAAGTGTACAAAAAAATGGGGTGGGGGGGCTGGGGTTGTGGCTCAGTGGTGGAGTGCTTGCCTCACATGTGTGAGGCACTGGGTTCAATCTTCAGTACCACATAAAATAAATAAAGGTACTGTGTTCATCTACAATTTTAAAAAAAATTTTAAAAATGGGGTGAGAGACAAAGATTTGTTTTTTGAAAATTTTCTTATTTAGTTTTGTGGTACTGGGATTGAACCCAGGGGTGCTCTACCTTTGAGCTATATCCCAGCTCTTTTTTTTTTTTTTTTGGTACCAGGAATTGAACTCAGGGGCACTTGACCATTGAGCCACATCCTCAGCCCTATTTTGTATTTTTTTAGAGATAGAATCTCACTGAGATGTTTAGTGCCTTGCTGTTGCTGAAACTGGCTTTGAACTCGCTGTTTTCCTTTCTCAGCCTCCTGAGCCGCTGAGATTATAGGCCTACACCACCGTGCCTGGCTCCCCAGCCCTTTTTATTTTATTTTTGAGACAGGGCCTTCCTGGCCTCTAACTGGGTATCCATCCTGCCTCAGCCACCAGAGTCACTGGGACTAGAGGCATGTACCACCATGCCAGGGCAAAGATTTGTTTCTAAATTAACTTTACAAATCAAAGCAATACATGCATATAGTTAATCTAAACAAAGGAAAAGTTATATTGTCATATGTTCACCCCAGCCTACCCTCTACACTAACCTTCCAGAATCAGACTTTTACTTCTCTAGCTATTTTTATCATCATAATTTGAGATAATACACTCAACTGCACTTGACGACTTATTGGTTTTAGACATCTACTAACTTCCTGATAGGGAAATGAGTGTTTAGCTCTCCAGGATTATCTCATTCAATGTAGAAAAGAAAATTTTAAAAATTCAACTCCTATTTAGAATTTTTTTTTAAAAAGCTGGCACAGTGGCACACACCAATCCCAGATACTTGGGAGGTTAGGGAGTATTGCAAGTTTAAGGCTAACCTCAGCAACTTAGTGAGACCTTGTCTCAAAAAATAAGGGTTGCATTTATAGCTCAGTGATAAAGAATCCCTGGGTTCAATACTCAGTAACAACAACAAAAGATCCTATTTCAAAATGAAAAAAAGGCTGCTGGGGGTGTAGTTTAGTGGTAGAGAACACCTGGGTTAAATCCTCAGTACCACAAATAAATAAGTAAAATAAAAAATAAACTAAGTGAGGGACAGAAGGAAATTTCCTTAACTTGGTAAGGGTTCCATACTAGAGATTAACAGCATTTTTTTTTTTTTTTTGGTACTGGGAATTGAACTCAGGGGCACTTGACCACTGAGCCACATCCCCAGCCCTATTTTGTGTTTTATGTAGAGACAGAGTCTCACTGAGTTGCTTAGTGCCTCGTGGTTGCTGAGGCTGGCTTTGAACTCGCGATTCTCCTGTCTCAGCCTCCCTAAGTGCTGGGATTACAGGCGTGAGCCACCGCACCCGGCTTGGACATGTACTCTTTAAAATCAGGAACAAGACAATAATGCCAACTATAACTGCTGTGGTTTGATTAGCACTACTTGGTACTATTTACTTTCCAGTGCTTTTTTTTTTTTTAGAAAAAGAATTTAAGAAATGGAAGTGAAGAAATCAAATTGTGATTATTTTCAGACAATATGATTTTCATTGTCTAAAACAGGTATTTTAAAAACAATGCAAAGTGGCTAAAAGAAAGTAAACTTTGAAACAATATTCATGCAAATTAAAAACACATATAGGAGTCGGGCATGGTGGTAGCACAAGCCTGTAATCCCAGCACTTTGGGAGGCTGAGACAGGAGAATTGCGAGTTCAAAGCCAGCCTCAGCAATGGCGAGGCGCTAAGCAACTCAGTGAGACCCTGTCTCTACATAAAACACAAAATAGGGCTGGGGATGTGGCTCAGTGGTCGAGTACTACTGAGTTCAATTCCTGGTACCAAAAGAAAAAAGAAAAGAATACATACAGGAGCAATGCACATTTACCAAACAAAATGATGATTATCAATTTAGAATGTTGTCTATAGTAGGAAAAGGGAATGGGGAAAAGGGAATAAACAAAGGAAATGAGGCAGAGTCCTTTCATAGATAAGTGAGATAATGTGTCATAAATTGAAGAGTGTCACTAACTCCATCTTCTGTATTTGTGGTCTTTCAGAAAAACAATGTTATATTTTTCTCCATAGGGACATTTAAAGAAACACATTTATGGGCTGGGCATAGGCCTGTAATCCCATTTATAGGCCTGTAATCCTATTTATAGGCCTGTAATCCCAGTGCTTTGGAGGCTAAGGCAGGAGGATTGCAAGTTCAAGGCCAGCTTCAGCAACTTAGGCTCCAAGCAAGTTATCGAGACTCTATCTCAAAAATAAAATATAAAAAAAGCTTGGGGGATGTGGCTCAGGGATATAGTGCCCCTGGGTTCAATCACTGATACCCAATAAAACAAAACAAAAACAACAACAAAACACTTGTATTTATTTACTCCTGTGGTTTCTTAATCTATTGATATCTACAAGTCAAACACTTTAGCATACTCGCAGGGTCCTTTGATATGTCTACCACCTATCACACATATTTGTAATGTATGTGTATATATATATATATAAAATATATATAATGTTTGTTGGGTTTTGGTATATGACCTATATGCCAGTTCAAAAGAGTTGAATTAGGTTATTAGGTCCACCCTAACAAAGTACCACAAGTTGGGCGGTTTAAACAACAGAAATTTATTGTCTCATAGTTCCAGAGTTAGAGATCAAGGGGTTGGCAAGGTTGGTGCCTTCTGAGGGCTATGAGGGAGAAGCTATTCATGCCTCTGTTCTAGCTTTTGGTGGTTTGCTGGCAGTCTTTGGAGTTCTTGGGCTTGCAGATACATCAATTTGATCTCTGCTTTCATGTTCACATGGCATTTTTCCTGTATGTTTGTCTGTGTACAAATTTCCCCATTTTATAAGGATACCAGTGATGACCTCAGTTTAACTAATTACATCCGTAACAACCCTATTTCCAAATGAGGTTACATTACATCTGAAATACTGGAGTTTAGGGCTTCAACAGGACACAATTCAACCCATAGCAATAGCCTTCAATCTTCCCAGAGCTAGTTTTCTATTTTTTTAACATGAGGGCTTGAACCCAGGCGCACTTTACCACTCACTAAGTTGCTGATCCTGACCTTGAATTTGTGATACTCTCCTCTCAGCCTCCATTGTCACTGGGATTACAGGCATGTGCCACCACGCCCAGCTTCCCAGGACATTCTTCTGCTTTTGTTGTTAGTTCTTGAAATTCATGATTCCTTATAGCTTCTATAGGTTCTCCAGTTTTGATTTTGGGATAGAAAGCCAGTGACCCGTATTAGCTAGTCATTTTACCAGGAGAATTACCCCTCTCTCCTCCTTTTTCTTTTTCTTTTTTTGGTACTGGGGATTGAACTCAGGGGTACTCGACCACTGAGCCACATCCCCAGCCCTATTTTGTGTTTTATGTAGAGACAGGGTCTCACTGAGTTGCTTAGCATCTCACCATTGCTGAGGCTGGCTTTGAACTCGCGATTCTCCTGTCTCAGCCTCCTTAAGTGCTGGGATTATAGGCTTGAGCCACTGCGCCTGGCTTCTCCTCCTTTTTCTTACACTCCCACCATTATATCACCATTTTATCACTTCATTATACCACCATTTAAAATCAGCAGTGTGTATATTTATTACTGAGTCAAGTGGTATACAGTGGGATAACGTTTCTTATAAAAATCTTTATATCTTTATTGGGATTTACGTATCATACAGTTCACCAATTTCAATGAGTTTTAGTATATTCACAGAGTTATCCATCCATCACCACAATTTAGAAAATTTTCAACATTACCCTAAAATGCAATCCCACACCTCTTAGCCATCAACCCCAGTTACCCTTCCCTTCTAGTTCTAGGCAACTAATCCATTTCTTGTTCTTGTCTATTCTGGATATTTCATATAAATTGTATCATATAATATGTGACTCTTTCGACCAACTTCTTTCACTTAGCATAGTAGTTTCAAGGTTTACCTATGTTGTAGCAAGTATTAGTACTTCATTTGTCTTTGTTCCAAACAATATTCTATTGTATGAATATACCACATTGAACTTATCCATAAGTTGATGGACATTTGGATTATTTCCACTTTTTTGTTATTCCAAATAATACTGCTATGAACATTAATGTACAAGGTTTTGATTTCATTTCTCTTGGGTTTATATCTAAAAGTGGAATTGTGGATCATATAGTAATTTTATGTTTGAGCAACTGACAGACTCCTTTTAAAAAATTTATTCTTTTATTTGTTATTTTTATATGTAAATGACAGTGGAGTGTATTTTGACATAGACTCTTCAAAATTGAAAACTACATGGGCTGGGGTTGTGGCTCAGTGGTAGAGCGCTTGCCTCACAAGCATGAAGCACTAGGTTCAATTCTCAGCACCATGTAAAAATAATAAAATAAAGATATTGTGTCCATCTACAACTAAAAAAAAAATTGAAAACTCCAAATGCCCCATTTTGCATTCCCACCAGCTGTGTATGAGGATTCCAATTTCTCCATGTCCTTGGCAACACTTACTATTTTTTTAAAAAAATGTTTTTTACATCCTAATGGGTACAAAGATCTCATTGTAGTTTTTATATGTCTTTCCCAGGTGGTTAGTGATCTTTTCTTGTGCCTTTTGGCCATTTGTATATCTTCTTTGGAAAAAATGTCTAGGTAGATTCTTTCCCCATTTTCTAATTGGATGATGATGATGTAAGAGTTGTTTTTTTTTTTGTACCAGGGATTGAACTCAGGGGTACTCAACCACTGAGCCACATCCCCAGCCCTATTTTGTGTTTTATGGAGAGACAGGGTCTCACTGAGTTGCACCTTGCTGTTGCTGAGGCTGGCTTTGAACTCGTTATTCTCCTGTCTCAGCCTCCCAAAGTGCTGGGATTACAAGCATGAGCCACCATGCCCGGCTAACAGTTGCCTTCTTTTCTTTTTTTATGTATCTAGTTCTGGCTTGAATCTATTTATTTATTTTATATTTTTTGTAGTTGTAGATGGACACAGTGCCTTTATTTCATTTGTCTATTTATTTATTTACTTTTGGTACCAGGGATTGAACTCAGGGGCACTCGACCACTGAGCCACATCCCCAGCCCTATTTTGTGTTTTATGCAGAGACAGGGTCTCACTGAGTTGCTTAGCGCCTCACTGTTGTTGAGGCTGGCTTTGAACTCGTGATTCTCCTGTCCAGCCTCCCAAAATGCTGGGATTACAGGTGTGTGCCACTGTGCCTGGCTTGTTTATTTTTATGTGGTGCTAGGGATTGAACTGAGTGCCTCACACATGCAACACAAGTGGTCTGTCACTGTGCTGAGCCCCAGCCCTTGAGTTTATTTTATAATCAGTCTCACACACATTCTTTTCCTTTCTCTCACATAACCTGTTTTCTGCTTTTAGATTCTTTACTATTTAGATATTTAACTATTTAGCTTGACTTTCTAATTTTTAAAAAAATGTCCTATCTCTATCACCACTGGTTCTTACCTTGGTATCTTGTTCCTTGTTTGCAATTTTCAATGGCAATTTATTTCTCTTGGAACTGTGTCTGTGGAAATTCCCAAGGCCTAAATTGAAGATGAGTTCATCTGGGAAGGATTGGCATTGCTTCTGTCAGGTGATTGGTAGTACTGTCAACTTGAAACCACTTTCAATCCATATATATATATATATTTTTTTTTTTTAAATTTTTTTGGTACTAGGGATTGAACTCAGGGGCGCTCAACCACTGAGCCACACCCCCAGCCCTATTTTGTATTTTAGTTAGAGACAGCGTCTCACTGAGTCGCTTAGCACTTCGCTAAGTTGCTGAGGCTGGCTTTAAACTCTCAATCTTCCTGCCTCAGCCTCCTGAGCTGCTGAGATTATAGTGATGCACCACCATGCCTGGCTCCTCTAGCATATTTTTAATCCACTTTTACATGAGCCTGTAGTCCTTTGGGGTTCCAGATTTATGGGAAGTGCCTTCTATTAGATTTCCAACCTTGAGTAAGCCCTAGGCTTTGTCTCCTATGCCATGGTGGCACCCGGTGAAGCCACCATGCTCAAGTTCAAAATTTTTAGCTACCTCTTTGGGTACCAGCTTCCAGGTTTTAGACAGTCTTTGTTTTCTTTCCACTCATAAGTATATTTTTAAAATGCTTTTTAGGCAAAGGACCTAAAATAGCTAAAACAATTTTGAAAAAGGAGAAGAAAGTGGGAGAGATAACTCTACTTAATGTTAAGGCTTACTATATAGCTACAGTAGTCTAGACTCTGGTATTGGCAGAAGGATAAACACAAAGGTCAACATAACTGATATCAGACAGAAACATTTGATTTGGTGATGGTATAAACAAAATTGAGTTGATCACAAATATATGGGCAAGGCTTTAATTGGGGCTTCAGCCAAAGGGGCGTACTGGGACTTTAGCTAAGGGGAGACAGCACTGACTGAGGGACCAGGATGCTCCCCGAACAAAGGGAAATATAAGCTTTTTATTGATTTAATGGAGTGGGAAAGTCTAGTAATTTTCCACTGGCCAGAGAGGCATGGTTCCAAAAAAATGTTTTTATTGTATAAGACTTGGACCATGAGTAGTAGTGGTCAATTTGTCAATTTATTTTATTGTCCCAGTTTTTGCCCCACCATCCTGGTCTCTGATTGTCTCAGAACTAAATAAAGAACTCCCCCAAAATAGACCTGTACAAATGTACCTGATTTTCTGACAAAGGTACCAAAGCAGTTTGTCAGCGGGTAAATGGTTAAACAAAGTGGAACACTACTTAGCACTGACTCTTGTAGCTGGTGCCATTATCCTATGCAAACATCCTGGCTTTGTGGCTCCATCTGGGCCTTACAACAAGGCTGACAGGCTTTGTGTGCTTGGACTGCTTCCTATAGCTGCTGAAAAAGCACAAGGGTGGGATAGAAGAAAACACATAGCAGCTCTAATGGGTAATCAACAGTCTACATGCAGAACTGAGGAAAATCTGACCCAAAAGTTAAGGCAGTAAAGGGGACAAATACAATATGAAGACAGATCCCATTCCAGTCATCTATTAGACATCTGCAGGCCCAATTGAAGAGTTAATGTTTCTCAGCAAAAGTGGCCTTCGAGTCCCTGAAAAGTAACCTAGGCAACTGTTGTCATCGTAACATATGCATCAAAGGTGATATTTATTTATTTATTTTTACTGATTTTTAAAAATATTTTTATTTTTAATCAACACATATATTTATGGGGTACAGTGTGACATTTCAATACTTGTATACAATGTGTAATGGTCAGATCTGGGTAACGAGGGTAAATCATTTCTTCGAGTTCAAAAGAACACAAAAAATTATATTCTTCAAAAGAACACAAAGGATTAAAAATTCTCTCCACTAGTTGATTTGAAACATCCAATTATTGCAAACTCTAGTTCTGTTACTGTATAATAAAATATTAGAAGTGCTTCCTACTATCCAGTTGTACCCCTGTGCCAGTTCTTGCTCTATGTCCTCCCTCACACCCTTTACATGCATCAGAGGTGTTATCTACAGCAAAGCTAGTGAGAGACTAATAACACAATGCCCAGTTGTGTGGCCTCCAAAATTACTGATTTTTAAGTTGACTAAAAATAAGTGAAGCTGGAGGGTTTATTTAGATTTGTCCTTGGTAACAATTTTATCTTGTACAGAGATTCTGCTTTTGTGGTTTTATCATGAGGTAAAAGGGTAATAATTTGCTCTGCCCATGGGGTTTATTTATTGTCCCAGTTTTTGCCCCACCATCTTGGTCTCTGTCTCAGAACTAAATAAAGAACTCCCCCAAAATAGACCTGTACAAATGTACCTGATTTTCTGACAAAGGTACAAAAGCAGTTTGTCAGCAGGTAAATGGTTAAACAAAGTGGAACACTACTTAGCAGTGAAAACTACTGATCAACTAAATTGGGTGGATCTCAAGGGCATTATACTGAGTGGGGGAAAAAAAAGCTAATCTCAAAAGGTTACATACATAAAAAATGACTGACTTGGTGAATTTCCTTTGGAGGAGGGGTTAAGATGAAAAGGGAGGAAATATAGGATAGCTTCCAGGTTTCTGGTCTGCACAACTAAATCGATGTGGTAACCTACCTGGAGGGATCAGAGAAGCAGGGTTGGGAGGTTCGGGTTTCAATTTAGGATAGGCTATATTGAAAGAAGAACGAAGCCTTCAGTATTAGATTTGGTCTGACTGAACCCCGCGCCCGGAATTAGGCTCCGGGAGGCGATGGCTCTTTCTGTTGGATTCTGCGACTTCATGGCTGTTGGTCAGAGGCTGGTGGAGTGGAACGCCGGCCAGGGCTGGACTCCAGGACTGCCCACACAGCTGAACCTCCACCTGCCTTAGGGACTTCAGCCTCCGGGCGCAGAGGATGGGCGGGCCCGCGAATGCCTGCGCGAGCGGCTTGATTGACGGAACGCCCAGAGCGGGCGATGGGCGGGGCCGGACCCAGGAACTGCTCAGCGATTGGTTGGGAGGCACCAAAAGGGCCTATCTCAAACTGTTAGGTCCGTCCTCCAGAGGGTAGAGCCATATTTCCACCCCGCCCTATTGCTGAGCTAGACAGGTAAGCAAACTACTGTTGTATTGGTCAGTGAAACTCCTGACCGTAACCGCTCTTTTTCGAAGTTGGAACAAGAGGAGAGTTTTGATTGGCAAGTCTGCGAGGATGGGGAGGGCTAGTACTGCTGTACTTGGAGACGAGTCTAGGCGTGGATTGGACTGCGATGTTGTTAACAGTATCCGGGAGGCGTGGCCAGCACTAATAAAGCTGGGGTCCGGCTCAGCAGCTGCAGTAAGTTGCACCGCAGCTAGGGCGCCTGGTGGTCAGTGGGAGGCGGAGTTCCACAGTTCTGTCGGTTACAGCCGCAGCGTCTCTCCGCCGGGTGTCTAGCCGCAGCCTCCAGAGAGGAGTTGGACTCTCACTCCCGTCAGAAAAATGTAAGTTGATTGTGTTGTAGGGGGCTCGAGACTTCCTTGACAACCCTCACCCCCAGCGCCCGGCTCTGCAGGACTGAAAATGGCGCATTGCAGCAGCTGCAGCGACGCGGGAACCTTCACCGCGCGCCGCCCCCAGACTGAGCCCCCCCGGGAGGGGAGGCAGCAGTCCTTTCCCAAATAAGCCACAGCTAGCCCCCACGGGAGGGGCGGGGGTCCCACATTCATTGCACCCTCTCTTCTATTTTGCGTGGCGCTTTATTCTGGTCTCAGTATAGTGAAACCCCAGAGAAGGGATTGGAGAAAGAAGGCGGGTATGGAGAAAGGTAGGGAACTTGAAGACCCTACCGTTGTAAGACTGAATCTGTGCTTGGAGCCTTTGGAAAAACAGTCATGGTGCACCTGCCAGTGAGTAATTCGGATTGCCTTGAAGTCTCTGGATTTATGTATGCCCCTCACCCAAAATGTGATGTACCGTCCTCAAGGCCATAATCAAAGCTCCAGAAACTTATCTGCCAGTTCTCTTTCTGAACTGCATGCACACCTGCCGCCAGGTGTGCAGTTCAGAAAGACTCAAGGGGCAAGTGAACTGTTCATCCCAAGGCCATCCTTACAGGAGATGCTTTCCTGTCATCAGGTGCTAGCCAAGTATTTGGAAGAGAAATAGGGAGAACTGAACATTCCTCTTTTCTCCAACATACAGAGTTTAGTCTCCTACCGTCTTCAACGTCGTCTCCTTTCTAAGATATTGAGGCAGAACTATGGCTAGACCAATTAAGTACTTCCCTCTCAGGGCCACAATATGGTTTTTTTAAAAACTTTTATTTAAAAAAATATTTTTTTTTAGTTGTTGATAGATCTTTATTTTATTCATTTATTGTTTGTATGTGGTGCTGAGGATCGAACCCAGTGCCTCACGCATGCTAGGCAAGCGCTCTACCACTGAGCTACAGCCCCAGCCCCACAATATGTTTAATATAACTTTTTAAAATACTGCCTGGAGTCCTGTCCTGGTCTTAAGTGTATTTGTATTCCTTCTCATAGTGATTTTAAAAAGGGGAAGATTTACTTACATTACATAAGAGTTATAAGTCCTCCTGGATGTAGTACTGCTGAGTGTTCTCCTTAACTCCCAACAAGTAGTAAGTGAAGTCAGTCCTCCAAAGGTCTTATAGCCATTTCAGTTTTTACTCTTTGATTTCTGCAGTTTTAACTATAGATGATATTCTGTGCATTTTGGACAAGCCCTAAGATGCTAATTATTTTCATTTTGGGCAGGGAGATCCTTCTCAGCTGATTGGTTTTAGATATTATCCATGAGAGATGAAAGAAGGGAAATGGAGAAAGCATAGTAGCTACCAGGGAATCACGAGATCTTTGACCTTACTCTTGTCATTGGTGTCACCATCCTGGACTGCATCCAACACTGGCTGCTACTTACTCATTGAAATTTCTGCCTTCAGTCTAGAACCAGATTGCTTAAATATCTCAGTACCAGATAAGAGTCTTAAGGCTCCCAAGGCTTTGTATCTTTCTTTCTTTTGTTCTCTTTGTGACTTGAAGGGAAACACAAAAATGATTCCTTAAATGAGGAATAATCTGCTAGTATAGCCTCTCTGACCGTCTTTATGTTTAGACTAAAAGAAATTGTTAGTTAGAAAGAAGAGCTTCTAGGTATTAGTTCTATTGTGATTAGTTAAGGAATTTCCTTTCTGGTAACTTTGTGGTGCATTTATTCTTGGACTGCTCTGATGAAGTATGTTTTGTGAGGTTCTCCCTCACTATGAGTTATGGAAATTTATATTCTTCCTTCAAATTTTAGAGATCTTACCCCATCTGTGGTTTTTTCCTTGGCAGAGAAAATCTCCTTCTTTAAGTTAGACTTCTGGGAATTCCTTAGCAGGTGAATTTAGCCTTCATGTATTGGGACTGGGAGAGAAGTTTATCTTGAAGACCTTACACTGGATTATTCCTTCCAAAGGCTAAGAGATGTCTTAGCCTCGATTGGTAATGAAAGAGAAACAATTTCCATGTGTAAAGTAGTGTAAACCAAGATTTCTTTTTGGGACACAGGAGACTAGGCTATTCTCCTGAGACTCTGCCAGATCTACAAAAGGAAGGTACAGAATGTCTATGATGCATGTACATTGAGAACTATTTCTAGCATTTTTGCTTCCTGGCTATGTATGCTCTTGGAACAGTTTCCACAACTAATGCAATTGCTTTGTGTCCCAGATTCAATCTAAATGAAACCCCTATCTTCTCTGCCAAAAACAATGCAAACAAACAATCCTGACTCATTCTACCTACATAAACTTTGCCTTTGGTGATTCTCCAGGTTGTCTTTATAGCAGTACTGATATACTAATCACCATGTGAAAAATAACTAATAACTGGATATTAGTTATAATATCCTACTGTAAGCAGAATTGGTCAGTTCGCCTTTCCTTTTACATTCAAACTTTGCATGTCCTGAGAGTTTTGTGTTTTCTACAAATTTCTCCTATCTGTATTGGATTTTCCCATTTGTCTTCATGCAAAAGCTTCTGATAGCCAGGGAAATGCCATTTAGGCCAAGGCTGGCACATTTGTCCCTGAAGCCATTGTACCAGAAGTTGGGCTTAAGTCTGGGTGAGAGCATAGCCTGAAATAAGATCTCTTAATGGTATTCTGAACCCCATCTAAATGTTGTTACAGGCTCTTTCATCTTTTGTTCCTTGCCTGTATGCTGCATCTCCCTACTTGATATTGCCGAGGAGCTAGAATTCCTTCCATTGGCTTATAACCTAATCATAATTGCTTTGGTGGAATCAGGTGGGAATGCATATGATTCCTTTCTTAGTTACTTTGTGTACTCTGTTCACTCCTCTCCACAGGTCTGCTCCAGCTCAGCCACCCACTGAAGGGACAGAAGGTACTGCCCCAGGTGGGGGTCCCCCTGGCCCTCCTCCTAATATGACCAGCAACAGACGACTACAGCAAACCCAGGCACAGGTGGAGGAGGTAGGTGGATAGCCATTTCTCTGAGAGTTTCCAAACCATAGAAGTTTAGAGACAGAAGGGAACCTCTTGTCCATTCTCTCTCTCTCTCTTTTTTTTTTGGTACCAGGGATGGAACTCAGGGGTACTCGACCACTGAACTACATCCCCAGCCCTATTTTGTGTTTTATGTAGAGATAGGGTCTCACTGAGTTGCTTAGCGCCTCACTTTTGCTGAGGCTGGCTTTGAACTTGCAATTGATTTTCCTGTCTCAGCTTCCCAAAGTGCTGGGATTACAGGGATGCACCACCTCACCTGGCTTCTCTGTTTTTTATAGGGGATAGTTAAAGACTCTGGGAGGCAAAGCATCCCTTAGATGGGTCCAGACTTGTGATTCCCAAGTTGTTCTTTCTCCTATCTCTAGTGTGAAGCTTAGCAGCCTTGTTTTTTGCACTCCTCTTAGGTGGTGGACATCATGCGTGTGAATGTGGACAAAGTCCTGGAGAGGGACCAGATGCTATCAGAGCTTGATGACCGAGCTGATGCCTTACAGGCAGGAGCATCACAATTTGAGAGCAGTGCTGCCAAGCTAAAGAGGAAGTATTGGTGGAAAAACTGCAAGGTGAATTTCTTTGTCCTCTCTTCTTTCTTTTCTTGTGCTTCCACTGGTAGAACACAAGAAAACTCTCAGCTTCTGCATTCCCTTTCTCTACTGGTGCCAGATCTCTGCCTTGCAGGGTTCTTGGGAGGAAAATCTGAACAATTCCTCCTTGAGATGAGTTACATGAATTGGCCACCAGGGTAGGCTAGAGTATTCAGAACCACTTACTGAGAAAGTGCTACTCTGGGGAGTTTAGAATGGTTATTTAAATAGCTTTTTCCCATGGAAGTCTCAGGCAAAAAATTTTAACTGGAAATTTCTCTGACACAATCAACCTCCATACAATGATTCAGGTGTAAATACCCACCAAAATTTTTGGAAACGCACTACACATTTCACGGTGAAAACCAAACCAACTGATCTAAAGTCTGCTTTTTCATTGGAATTCTTTTTAAAGCCCCCAGGCAACAGGAGCTAAGCAAAAAGGAGTGAACTCTGCTGTTTTTGAAAAACTACAGACATGGTGCTGGGGTTATGATCCTATGGGAAGCAAAGGGTTGGGCCTCACATGCCTCACATCAAGGCATGCTCATCTCTGGGTGATGGGTGGTTTCTTCTACTGCCCCAAGAGTAGAGTAAATTCTGTTCCCATGTCTTGAGTCCTGGCTCCATTTCTTCTTCCTCAAAGCCAAAGGCTTATGTTTTGTCCATGTTTCTTCAGATGATGATCATGCTGGGAGCTATCTGTGCCATCATCATGGTAGTTATTGTAAGTAAGTATCGCTGAGGTTGCTGATGGGGTGAAGAGGTGGGAAGGTCCCGGAGTCTTCTCCCAGCCCTGCCTGCCTGCCTGCCTGCCTGGGGAGTGGGGCTGCTCTGACTGAGGTATGGAGACTGCTGCTGGGGATCATACCTGGTTTGGGAGGGAGGAAGGGTAAAGACAAGGAATTTCCTTGATAGACAAGCCTTCTCCTTGCAAGGCATTGTGGGGAGATGGCCCCTTCTCTTCTGAGGAAGTGGGGCTATGCTGTTTGTCACTGGCTTGGGTCAGAGGGAGACCTTGGGGCTGGGGCACCTGCAACTGAGAGATTTAACGTCTAGTAACTCGATGTAATTTGCCCTCTTGTTTTCTCCTGTCTCTTTCTTTTCTCCATCTGGGACTTCCTGATTCCTGTGTCCAGTCTACTTTTTTACTTGAGAATGTGCCACACCTTCCCTGTACTCCATTGTCATTCAAGCTCATGTCCTTCCTTCTCCCTCTGTTTGCTCTCTCAACAAACTTCCCCATCCGCCTTTCTCCATCCCAGCCCAGGCTTCTCCATCATCCATTCTTCCTTTTTTGTTGCATTCATTTGCATTCTGTCCCTCAACACTAGAAATGCTGCTTGTGGCATAGTCTTGAAGTCACTACCTGAAGATCAAAGCTGGCGCCTCCTTCCTCCCCGCTTCTCATGTACTCTTATGTTCCCCCAAACCCTAAAGGAGTTGGCTGCCAAGGGGAGGGAAAATAACTGAGGTAAAGTGCCCAACAAGCTAGCAAGGTTGTGGGGGAGGAGAAGGATATTGGTATCCATGGTGTCTCCTAGAAAGGCCAGGCCTCTAGTAGGAGGGGACCATGAATAGTTGGGAAGTGGTGGCTGGCTCAGAGCTGCACTTACTAGCTTTTCTCCTGTCCCAGGCCTGTGGATAGCCCTGGAGTTCTGCCCAAAGGCCAGTCTGGTCCTAGTATCCTTTTAGAAAATCAAACCTGTTTTTTGCAGTTACTGCTAATTTGTCAGCCCAAGATTTTTAATGTCTTTCAGGAATCTTACAGCCTTTTACTTTGTTCTCTGTAGGCCTGGAAAGCAAGCACTTGTTGATTACAAAACTACCAGGGGACTCTCATTTCCATCCTAGAAGAAGTCCCATTTGCTTCTAACTGGAAGTAGCTGTCTCTCTTTCATGTTTTGTGCAGTATTTCAAGTTTTGTGTAGTTTGTGAGGGTATCAAATAATTGCAGCTAGCCAGAGTTTGGTGCTTGTGGTTTCTTTTAATTACTGGAATAAAGAGAGAATACCGGTTATAGAGAAACAGTGAGTCAAGGGCCTAATTTGAGAATAACAAGCTTGCAGGAAGCCACTTCTTGCCCTCTCATTAAGGAAGGTCCCGTTCCTCCCTTCCTGTTGATAAAGAAATATGAAGCTGCTAGAGGTAAGGTCCTAGACTCCCATAGAATCCTTTCTTCCACACCATCCCTGTGAGCCCTGGCTGATTATGAAGATTTAGAGAAATCCGATAGATCCACAAACTCAATCTTGGAGTGGGAGGTTTTAGAGTCTGTGGCAGGTATGCATGTATGTTGTTATATTATCATGGGGCCCTTGCATCTAGAGCCAGCTCTGTTCTTCCTATAGTAAGAAACTTCTGAACTGCCCTCGCCCATCTGAATTCCACATTGCCTCCTTTCTTTCCCTCCTCTTTGCTTGCTTTGTGCGCACAGACAGTGGAACCTGAGGATGGGAGCTGCTCGGCCTATCATGGGGGCTAGTGGTGAACTTCAAGATAGCATGTTACATGGGGTAAATCCAGGTGCTAGGGGAGGAAGGGAGGCTGGGAACAGGAGGGAAAATACCCGATAGCAATTTATTCCTTCTGTCCTCTGGTCCACAAGCAGAGTCTGAGGCTATGCTGGGCTGGGTCTGGATGCCCACTTTCCATGCAGCAGCATTTCATTGTGCAAAATCATCCTTCCTTTCCTTTTGCCCCCTTTCCCATATTTCCTTCGTCCTGCCTAGGGCAGGACTGAAGAGCTGGAAGAAAGCAGTCAGTGTACCCTCCCAGCGTCCCCCTCGAAGGTCTCCACTCTCCTCTGGGCTCCTCCTTGCCTAATGCAGGGGGTCACCGCTGGAGAAGAACCACCACTGTCCTCGATGTGCCCCCAAGCCTGGAGCAAATTCGCCCTCTTGGCTCACCCAACCCTATCATGGGAATTATTTCCTGGGTTTCTGTCTCTCTGAAGCTCACCAGGTGTAGTTGGCTTTGCTCTTTGAGGGTAATATCCCTTCTACTTTCTTTCTCATCCCACCCTGAATCCTCGTCTGTGTCTTTGCTGTCCCCCTTCCCTTCCACCACCCATGTGCATGAGCAAATATGCAACAAAACCCCGGGACTCTGCAGTCAAATGAAGCTGAGTTTCCCACATCCCTTTCTTCAGTTTCTCATGAGATGATGTGGGGTTTCCACTGTGTGTCTGTCATTACCTCTTTGTCTTTTTTCCTAACCCCAATCTCATACTTGTATAGAGTAATAACCGTTGTACTTCACCAAAGGCATGTGGCATATTTACCAATTTCATGTATTCTGAACAAAGGCAAAAAAAAAAAATACAAATTCCTACCACTAAACTGGCTTTGTTGTTGTTTGGATTGGAATAACTGGCGGGGCTGGGGGTGTCATTTCTACCAGTCTGATGTTGCTAAAGGACAAAAGGGCAGCTTATGTGTTTGGATGGTTTTCATGGAGATTAAAGGTTTGTGTGTTGGCAGAGGAAGTGGTCTGTGCCCTCAGCATTTATACCTAAAATAGCCTCACTCTTGCAGGTGCTGGTGAGAGGAAGTGACAACAGGAAGTTGAGTAGGCACGTCACACTGGCAAACAACTGCAGGTTTTCTTGGGCCTCTCTATCTGCCTCCTTCCTAGTCCCTGGCCTGCCTTTCCTATCCCTGGGGACATGTTCAGATGTGGCCTCCAGCATACACTTTCTTCCCCCATTATCCTCATGCTGAGTTCCATTGTACTGACCAGGCCACGTTGTAGCAATGAACAACAAGAAAAATCACTTCCCCATAGCTGATGGAGTGAGAGTTTGTAGGTATTCTAAAATTCCTGGCAATTGTCTGAAAGATCAAAACCTTAGTTGCAGTTCAGGGTTGCACAGAGCAGCAGAGATGAAGCCTTTGTTTCACACCTTTAAATATTTTGCAAGTTGGAAAAGCTAGGATTGGGGACAGGGCTTAATTGGGACCAGCTCAGAGAAAAACAGGAAAATGGAAAAGCTTCATTTCAGTGGTCACAAAAGGCTTTTATTTTTGACAGAGTTCAAAATTGTGTGTGGTGGCCCAGTCCCATGCCCTTATTGTCCCTTACTTGCTCCTTTTTCCATTTCTTCCTATTGTTCTTTCCTGTACCACCTCATCTCAAATATAGCCCTTTGGCATTTACCCTCCACACAAATGTTCTTTCTCCTGTTCCTTCCTCCCTTTTTTCCATGTTTCTCTTGACACATCAGCCCAGTGCACACAGTAAAGGAAGGCAGAACCCTGTGTAGACCCAGGGCCATTACCTATCCTATCTGTCCAGCAACCCCCAGACCTATTGCCTCCTTCAGGCTTTTCTCTGTTTGTGATTCAGTGTCAGGTGCTTCTGAGACAACATAACTCCTCTGTCTTTATAATTGAGGTGGGAGAGTAGTTACTCAGAGTGCTTCAGAGTCTTGGCAGACTTTGGTGAGGAAGCTAGGAGAAAACAGGGAACAAGATTAGTTACCAAAAGCAGGAGCCTGTCGGGGTGGGAGAGGCAGCTGGAACTCAGGGAGTCTGGGCTTCACACCTGGTGTGGTGGGGAGGTGCTTAGAGTGGGTTGATTACAAGCAGCGTGGGTCAGGGGCCAGAACTGAGGGTCACCAGGTACTTACCTTGCTGTCTCTGAAGCCCCAGGAACAATAGTGCAAGAAGGAAAAGACTGCTGGCAAAGATGACTTCAAAGGCCATTCTCTGCTCTGTAGGTGAGAAAATGTGGGCAGGAATCATCTCATGCTGAGCCCTTGCTGCCATTGTCCCCCCAGGGAGGAGAAGTACAGGCTTCTGTGTTTGTTACTCTTCAGTGAAGGGGCTGGAAACTGTGCACACAGTAGCTTCTGTATGTTTTCAATGTTGTCTTATGTTTACGTGTTATTCCACACAGAATTGTCTGCCTCTTCCTACCTCAGTGCAACATTTTAAAAGTTTGTTTGAGGGAGATTTAGGCTAATCATTGACAGTTAAACTGGGATTTTATAAATAGCTGGGAAATGATGTGAATTGGGATAAAATCCCAGTTTTGGGGAAGTCCATAGTCTAGTAACAACCAAACAATGCCCCTCCATGCTCCTAATGTTTGCATTTCAAGGTGTACCTTCTTTCCTGTCCCTTATCTGTTTAAAACCTTTCACCAACATTCTGTGGTTTTCAGGATGAAGTTCCAGTTTGAAGGACCATGGAGATTGCAGAGTTTAAGCCTGTAAGGGGAGTCAGCCTGCCTGTTTTTCACATTTTTGTTAGTAGGTGACATTGGGAAAATAACATCTGCAATTGCCAGCTTACACATCTATAAAATGGGAGTTGTGCTGGGCATGGTGGCAGGAGGATCACTTAAGCCCAGGAGTTTCAGGCCAGCCTGGGTAACATAGTGAGACCCCATCTCAATAAATAAATAAGTAAATAAAACAAGAGTTGTAATACATGAGATCATGCTTAAAATTTAAGTGCTTCACACAGTGTTTGATTCATGTAAATGCTCAATAAATAGAATTGCTTCTAGTTTCATAGTCATTTCCCCCGTTTCCCACATACCCTTGGCTCTGGCTGTGATAAACTACTTACAATTTCCTAATTTTTCAGTAGGATTTCTTTTTTTTTTTCTTTTTTTGGTACTGGGGATTGAACTCAGGGATACTTAACCACTGAACCACATCCCCAGCCCTATTTTGTGTTTTATGTAGAGACAAGGTCTCACTGAGTTGCTTAGCGCCTCACTTTTGCTGAGGCTGGCTTTGAACTCGTGATTCTCCCATCTCAGACTCCCAAAGTGCTGGAATTGCAGGCATGTGCCACCGTGCCTGACTTCAGTAGGATGTTTTATAATTGTGCCTTCACTTGTACCATTCTTTCTGTCTTGTGTGTTCCCTTCCCCTTAAGCTAGCTGAGTGGGCTCCAGTGCCTTCTCCAGCTCATCTTCCCAGTTTACCTAATCTTATCCGTTCAGCTATACTAAGCTTCTATAGGGCAGGATCAGAAATCCTTTAACCTTGGGGCTGGGGTTGTGGTTCAGTGGCAGAGTGCTTGCCTAGCATGTGTGAGGCACTGGGTTCGATTCTCAGCACTGCATGTAAATGAATACAATAAAGGCCCATTGACAACTAAAAAATATTAAAAAAAAAAGAAAGAAAGAAAGAAAGAAAGAAATCCTTTAGCCTGGATCTGCAGTCCAAGCACATTGCCTGGTTCCCTGGAGGCTGAGATGGAATGAAACCCAGATGATGTGTGGTGGAAGCTGTAGAAGCTGCCACCTTAGGAAAGAAAAAGCCTGGAGCAGAGGTAGGAGTGTAAAGGGGCTGGGATGGAACAAAGCATGTGGGCAGTAGCACAGGGCTAGAGACAAGCTAGGGGCAGGAAAGCAATGAGCCTAAGTGTGGAAGTGGGGAAAGGAGGATACCCTTAGTACCTGTGGCGGGGGCAACCCTGGTGCTGGCCTTAAGGGGCTCCTCCAGGGAGATGTGAGTGACCTGGCAGGTATAAGTGGCACCTTCAGGACCAGGTTCAGCAGTCAATGAAGAGGAGATGCTATAGGTGCCAGCCATGCTTTGCCTGAGGCTGGAGAAGGCAGCACCCGACACCTCAGCTGGGGCTCCACCCAGCTCCTCTCGGATCCATGTCACCACCACGTCCAGAGGATAGTAGCCAGCAACACTGCAGATGAGAGTGGGCGGCAGCACTTCATTTGCCAAGCTCAGTTGAATTTTGGGGGAAGCTGAGGAGACAATGAGGAATAAGATTCCAGAGGAATCCAACTGGGACTAGCAGAGGAACCTCAAGCCTTTCTGTTCCTGTTGAGAATGAGAGTAGGTAATGGAGGATGAAGTTTCTTCCTCAGTGACGTTCCAAGGGGTGGGGGCTTGAGGAGTCCACCTGAATGTAGGCCATAAGGGGGCACATCATTTTCTAGAAAAGTAATATAAAGCCAATTAAAATTTAGCTGGCTGACTTCCTCTTTGTTTTTTTTTTAATGTGGAATTGATGATTGAACCTAGGGCCTCACACATGCTAGACAAGTACTCTACCACTGAGCTACACCCCCTAGCTCCTTTTGTTTGCTTCATATTACTACAAGTCAGCAATTTTAAAGGATATCAGTGGTAAAGTACTCTTTCCTGGTCAGAACCATTCCTTCCTTAGTTTGTTACTGCCCCTCCTTAGGATGTGGTCCAAAAGAACCGGGTGATTGCAGATGGCCCACACCAGGGCAGGGGAGCAGGATCCTGGGCTGGATATTTCTTGCTGGAATTATCTTGGAGTCCAGTGAGACACCTTATCTGATGGCATCTGTGCTCATAGGTTGAAGGCAGCATTAGGTTGCAGTAAAGTAGTCTGATTCTCAGGAAATTGCCTTGTGTTTGGATCCCACTATGGAAAGCACTCCCAAGAGGCATATTCCCTCTATTCAGGTTAACTGGGTCCTAGCCTTACCTTGGATGTTGAGCTGGATAATTTGTTGAGCTTGGTACTGAGAGGTGGTGATCTGGCAAATGTAGGTCCCCTCATCCTTTATAGTGAGGCTGGGGAGGGTGAGGGAGGCATCCCCGGCCAGAAGTTGCTGCTCTGGCTTCAGGGTGGCGCCCTGCCGCTTGGCCTGCCCCTGTCCTGTCGCCCAACTATATACCAGCCGGCCACTGCCCTTATATTGCAGCCGCCACTCCACGCTGACGAGATGCAGGCTTGGTGCCATGGAGAAGCCACAGTGCAGTGAGGCTGAGGACCCCAGCAGTAAATTCAGGGATTGCGTCTGTGTTGTCACCTGGAATTCCACTGTGGAGAAAAAAGGAGGTGACTTGGAGGTTGCTTTCTCCTTGAGGTTACCTGCTATATGAGCTGTGGACATACACCTGCCCCATCCTGCCCTGGACAATGAACCCAGTTAAGCTCCTTTCCCATCAAACATAACCAAAAAGAAATGGGGCTCTGGAATGGCAGTGGTACACATGGTGGTCTGAACCATTTTGGGGTCACTTACACTTTAGGTGATCTGATGAAAGCTATGGACCTCTCACCAGAAAAAAAAAAGAACATGCAAAATTATGGGTTGCTATTGACCTTCAGGTAAGAATGACCAGAGTAGCAAAAACAAAAAACAAAAAAAAACAACAACAAACACACAAACCCCAACAATAACAAACCTGTGGAACTCTGGTTCTTCCACCAGATAAGTCCCTCAGTGTTGATAAGTTCATATGTTTAAGTTTGCTGTGAAGACTAGGAATAAGTTTTTTAAAAAGCACGTACTAGTAGCATTTTTTTTTTTTTTTTTTGGTACTGAGGATGGAACCCAGGGGCCCTTTACCACTGAGCTGCATCCTCAGTCCTTTTTATTTTGAAACAGTCTTACTAAATTGCTGAGGCTGGTCTGGAACTTGTGATACTCCTGCCTCAGCCTCTTGAGTTGCTGAGATTATAGGTGTGCACCACTGCACCCAGCCCCAGATCTTTCGATTTTTTATTTTGAGACAGGGTCTTGCTGAGTTGCTAATGTTGGCATCAAATTTATAATTCTCCCGCCTCAGCCTCCAGAGTTGCAAGTTACTGGGATTACAGATGTGTACCACTACTCCTAGAGCTATAATTATCTTGAAGTACCAGATCAGCCTAGATTTTCACTGGAGGAAAACTGGGGCTATTCTTAATATGACTGAAATGGACAGCATACGTGAATAGAATAGTCTTGTGTGTCCTGTTTCCCCACAGATAAAAATTGTCTCCAGTTTTGAGACAGTACATAGATTGTATTTGGACTCATGAGTAGTTTCCTCCCAGCATTCTCTTAGAGACTTAGGAATTTTTAGGAAGAAAGGCCTAAGGGGTACCCTGAGATGCTGCCATGGTAGTTGGAAGTGGACTTGTTCTCATCCTTCTAGCCTCCCATCACTCACCACTTTAAAAAAGCAAAACTTCTTTGTGCCTCTTGTGTTTCATTTTCTCACCTGCAGTCCGCACAGTCTCCTGGGGGGTTTGGGGTAGACTCGGCATAGGTTGCCAGACATCTCCATTCTCACCATCCCCAAGAGTTTTCATCACCATAGAGACACTGGGTCCCCCTCTAGATATTTGCACGTTAGTGATGAACCAAGCTGCCTTCTCCGCAGTGGCTTCCTGTCTGACTTGGAGAAAATAGTGGGAAATCTCACAGGTCATCTCTTTCCCACTGCAGTCAGCATGGAGCAAGGCCTCGGCCTGGGGAATCTGTATCAGGTCCACTGGGGAGAAGGGTAGCACACAGGTCAAGTTGGATGGATAATACGAAGGCTAATGGGAAGCATGTATGGGGGTACAATCAGAAACTGGGCTGCTCCAGGGGGCTGCCTGAGCAGGGACAAGAACACAGGGTGGAAAGAGGGCTATTACCTGAGGCTTCAAAGATAATAGGTTGGTCATCTTTGTCCACTGCACTCCCTTGGAAATCAGTGAAGCCTTCCAGGGAGCCATCATCCAGCACTGGCACCTGCTTCAGCACAAGCAAGGCCTTCTCCCTATTCCTATTGCTGGCAAAAGCCTCTCGGTGCCCACCTTCCATCACCAAGAAGCAGTCTAAGATAACATCCACTGCCTGCCATTGCCTTTCTGCTGCATGGGGTTCTGTAGAGAAAAGGCTGGGATGAGAACCCTCTTACCCAGAAAGGCATTCCACACTTGCTTTTCATGCCCATCCCCCAGACTATGAACTAATCAAGGGGTAAAAATTGTCTTCAGGATCCTAGCTGTCTGTGTGTGTCTATTCTTGCATTATATACAAAACCAGGTTTCTGGGAGGCACCTGCTACTCTAGGCAAATACTTTCTGGTATGAATTATTTCAAGTCCTGGATCTGCCTTGCTTAAGAGGGTTTATGTTTTTTACTATTATTTCTAACTATGGAATGAAGACTGTCTTCCATCAAAGGAATTCTTAGCAAAAACAAATCAAAGAGCAAATACTGCCAATGGAAGAGAGCTGGGACACTTGCTGTTGCTAGGGGCAATAACAGCCATCCTCTCAAGTTCCCAACCAGCCTTGAGTCTTCTCTGCTTTCTGCCATTGCCGTGACTTCCCCTCCCCCACCAGTGATCACCTCCCAAATGATTTCCTAGCCTGGAGAGCCCCCTTCCTCTTCTAAAGTGTCAGCTCCCAGGCCAGTGCACTCTCCCAAAGAATGGTGGCTCTCCTGACACTTCCACAAACAGGCCCTTCTTTACCCTTTTCTCTGCTGAGTTCTCAGCCCCGCACCCCATATAATTAATGCCGGCTGCTAAGCCTTTAAACTATTGGGCTTAGAAAGTAATAGGAAACAATCCTGGCCTCTTTACCCTTCTAGAATCTTGTGGCTACCTGGGCCCAGCACTTTCCCCAGCTAGTGCCCCCAACTCACCGGTTCTTGCTGCTCGGGACAGAGCCAAGCAGAGCAGAAGATACCACCCCACCTCGGTGTCCATGGAGGCTGCTCTCAGGCCCCTCCTTGCCCGCTGTCTTTCTCCCTGTCTCTCCCCACCCCCACCCCTTGCAAGCCTGGGCTGAAGAAGAGGGGTTCTCTAAATACCCTTTGCTTGGCCAACCGCCCGTGTGTTTCTTCTGTCTTCACTTCTCTTTCGCTTTCACTTAGAGGAAGTGTCACTGTGACTGCCTTTGCCTCTAGGTGAAGCCATTTGTAGCAGATGACAGAGCTCTGCTGGCTTTTCTCCTTTCTCTACCCACACTCGCCCCTCCAAAAAATCCAGGTGATTTAACGACCCGGCGTCACCATACCCTTGCCTCCCGTCAGACCCAAGAAAGTGGAGCTGTAACTGTGGGAAAGGGGAGGGGCAATGGAACAGGAAGCAGGCTCCCCAGAAGCCTGTCTGTGCCACGCCCACTGTGGCCCCACCACCCTCAGGCTGGCCACACCACAACACAAACGGGTTGCACTGGAGAAAGCTCCCTCCCCCTCAGATCCCCGATCTGACAGAAGAGGCTGGGACTGGCCTCGGTTGTGGAATTGGAATTGGAATTTCAGAGAGAAAGCTGGAGAGCTGCAGCGTGGGAGTCTGTTGTTTTTATTTTGCCCATTTTGTGGGTCAAGGCTACAGCACGTGGGGCTTTTGCAGCCAGAAGTGTGTTTTACAGCTAGAGCCTGGGCCCTCCCATGGTACAGGGGCCAAGCTTGCTGAACCGGTCTCTTGTTCGTTCACTGCCAGTCTCAGCAAGGCACTTTGTCAAGTGTACACAGGAAAGGGTCCTGATAAGAGGATGGTACTGAAGTAGGGGCTGCCAGGTCTGGCTCTCTGTACAGCCAGTGGAGCCCCTCCGCCCTCCACCCCCACCAACGCTGGCTCAAGGATAGGAAGCAGGCTCTGGTTTTCGGTAGTCCTCTTGGATGGGTATGGCGCTGCCCTCCTCCTCTCTGGGGCAGTTATAAGAACAAGACTCGGCAGGCTCCAGTGGGCTTTCCTTTTTGTCTGCAGAAGGAGATCAGATGAATGGCTTGGCCAGCAGTGGGGCAAGGGAGTGAAGGGAAGAAGAGATAAGCAAGGGAGGGTCAGCTTAGGGGAGGGCTGCTTATGAAGGTGCCAGTGAAGAGGAAAGAGTTAGGAGCCAGGTTGGTGCAGATGGGGTTGGGGAGGTTTCAGTGAGGTTCTGGGCATGGGCAGCTGGGCTCAGATGCTGGGATGTGGGTGCAGGAGCAGAACTGGAGGCCCATGTTCTGTCTCTTACTTGATCCGTATTTTCTTTGTTGAAGGAACAGGGCTCCCCCCACGGTGAAAACAAGAAACACTCCAGAGAAGATCACAAAGATGCGAATACAGTCTGAGCTGCACAGGGACCTTTGGGCTGTGAAAGGCAGGGTCATAAGGTTTTGGGCGTGTGGTGGTCTAGCCCCTCACTCCTCAGCCCAGCCCTCCTGTTACCCCTGACTCTTTCCTTTGCCCCCACGAGACCAGTCCTCTTCTAATTGGTAGACTCTGCTTTCTCCTCCTTTTCTCATCCTTACTCCTAGGAACTTCCTAGTTGGCTTCCCTCCTGGCCTCTCTGGTAAGCTTTCTCTCTGGGGGTGGGGAGTAGGGAGAAAACTCACGTGGTAAGTGGGTGGAGAGAGTTAGGGCAGGCAGTTGCCTGAAATCAGCCAGAGTCTGCACTGGATTGACTGTCCTGGTCTCTGGCATCTCTGGAAAAACAGAGACAGAATGAGCAGCAGCAGGGAACCCCAGAGGACACTTTGGTCTGAAGGCCTATGGCACCATGCCGCCACAGGATGAGATGGGAAGGCTGCACAGGCTGGCCAGGAGGAGCCTATCTGGGGGTGGGTGCAGTAGAGGGGAGTGCTGGTTGGGGTGTTGCCACTACCCCCAAGTGACTGGACAAAGGGTGGCCTGGAACTTACTTTTGATGTAAGGTAAGTGGGTGGGTGGTGGGTATGGGTCCAGGGCCTTAGATGGATGAGTGGTCAGCGAGGGGTTTGGAGGAGGATCACACTCTGTACACTCTTTGTCCCTGCACTGCCAGTCCTTGGGGCAGCCACACTCTGTATTGGCAGTTACGGTGCAGTTACTAAGGAGAAGACCTGTGGAAAGGGGACAGTTGAGAAAGGACATTCAGATGATCTGTGGGGTCTACTTGCTTAATTTCCCTGACTCCCATCTCAGGTCCACCTCTAGGGACATGAATCCCTTTCCATTCCCACTGCTTCATTCACCCCCCACAAGGGCCTATCCTTTCCTCAATGTTGCCTAGCATCTTTACCATTATTATTATTATTAAAGGAGAATGTTGGACCTTTTGGGAAATTCATAGGCTCAGAAATAGAAACAATGAAAGCAAAAAGAGCCTACATAATTTTCTCTTGTGCTCACTAATACTTTAATAACTTTTTTTGTGTGTGGTACTGGGGATTGAACTCAGGGGCACTCGACCACTGAGCCACATTCCCAGCCCTATTTTGTGTTTTATTTAGAGACAGAGTCTCACTGAGTTGCTTAGCGCCTTGCTGTTGCTGAGGCTGGCTTTGAACTCGCGATTCTCCTGTCTCAGCCTCCCAAAGTGCTGGGATTACAGGTGTGTGCCACCATGCCTGGCTATAATAACTTTTTATTGAAGTATAATGTAGACAGAGACATAAATCATAAGTACAAATCTTAAGGATCAGTACAAATTTGACCCACAGGTGTGACCAGCAGCATGTCAAGAAACAGAAAATGACCAGCACTGCTCTCTTCTAATCACTAACCCCCTAATAGTGGCTACTCTCCTGACTTCCTAATACCACAAATCAATTGTGCTTGTTTTTGTAACCTGTATGGGTGTAATCATGCAGTCTGGATTCATTTCTGTCTGGATTCTTTTACTCAGTCCTGCATGAATTCTATCCATGTTGCAGATCATTCATTCTTATTGCTGTATATTATACCATTGTATGAATGTCATCATGTATTCATCCATTCTACTATTAGCAGACATTTGGAAGGTTTCCAGCATTAAGCAATTAGTAATAGTACTGTGGTATATATTAGTAATAATATATATTAGGGATATATATATATGTATGTATGTATATATATATATATGTGTGTGTATAATATATAATATATATTATATATTATACACACACACACACACACACACACACACACGGGATTGAACCCAGGGGTGCTTAGCCACTGAACCACATCCCCAGCCCTTTTTTATATTTTATTTAGAGACAGGGTCTCACTGAGTTGCTTAGGGCCTTGCTAATTTGCTGAGGCTGGCTTTGAATGCAATCCACTTGCCTCAGCCTCCCAAGCTGCTGGGATTACAGGTGCACACCACTGTGCCCAGTCCCTGATATATTTTTTTTTAATTTTTTTTTTTAGTTTTAGATGGACATAATACTTTTATTTTATTTATTTGTATGTGGTGCTGAGGATTGAACCCAGGGCCTCACACGTGCTAGGCAAGCTCTCTACCACTGAGCTACAACCCCAGCTCCTATATTTTTAACTTTACTAGAGAATTACTTGCTTACAGACATCCTTTGCCTTTAAAATATGAATTTTCCTGTAGTGTAAGGATCAAGTACTGGTGGCTGCTAATCAATTATACCATGGATGCGCAGTTTTGCCCTGGGCTGGGCTGGGCTGGGCTTGCAGGTGTTTGTGGTTGAGAGGAGGTGATTTGGAGGAAGGCAACAACATTTGGATATGGAACAGGCTTGGTCGAGGGGTCTGGTGAGGACCCTGGAGCAGTATACTTCTGGGGACCTGGGTAGTCCTAGGAGCACTGGCAGATGAAAAAGGAGTGCAGAAAGAGAGGATGTCAAAGACCACTATCAACTCTAACAATTTTCTTTTGTTTATGCTTTTTGTCAGGATAGGGACAAAAAGCATATGGCCCTATGACCTCTTTTTTATGCCTTTATGGCCCTATGACCTCTTTTCAGAATTCTGGCTGTGAGTTGCTACTAGAATTTGGTTTCCTTGTGGTTTACCAGGAATTGTGAGCCAATCTGGACAAGGATCTGCAAGGGAATAGTAAGAGCAGCCTGAGACAGTGATGAGGAGAGTACAGGGGTGGTGGTGGATGTGGGGATCATGAGGGCATCTGCTCAAAGGGAAAGAAAAGGTTTAAAGAATGGGTTGAGCCAGGCGCAGTGGTGCAAGCCTGTAATCCCAGCACTTAGGGAGGCTGAGACAGAAGAATCGCGAGTTCAAAGCCAGCCTCAGCAATGACGAGGTGCTAAGCAACTCAGTGAGACCCTGTTTCTACATAAAACACAAAATAGGGCTGGGGATGTGGCTCAGTGGTCGAGTGCCCCTGAGTTCAATCTCCAGTACCAAAAAACAAAAAAAAAAGGTTGAGGCTGCTTAAAATGGATGAGGTGCCATTGGTTTTTCTTTCTTTTTGGTACTGGGGTTGAACCTGGGGCCACTTTACCACTGAGCTACATTCCAAGCCTTTTTTTTTTTTTTTTCTTTTTTGGTACTGGGGATTGAACTCGGGGCACTGGACCACTGAGGCACATCCCCAGCCCTATTTTGTGTTTTATGTAGAGACACGGTCTCACTGAGTTGCTTAGCGCCTCGCCATTGCTGGGGCTGGCTTTGAACTTGCGATTCTCCTGTCTCAGCCTCCCTAAGTGCTGGGATTACAGGCTTGAGCCACTGCGCCCGGCTCCAAGCCTTTTTATTTTTTATTTTGAGATAGGATCTTGCTAAGTTGCTTAGGGCCTCGCTAAGTTACCAAGGCTGGCCTCAAATTTGTGATCTTCCTGCCTCAGTCTCCTGAGTCACTGGGATTACAGGAGTGCACCACTGCACCTGGCAGAAGTGCCATTATTTTCATTGATGAGTATCCAAAGACTTGGGGGTTCTATTTACCGTATCTAATCTGTGCAAAAAAAAAATCCAGTCTAATTTCAGGCACTTCCTCACCTTACAGATGTGAACACTGAGATCCAGAGAGGGCCAGACTCATTCAGCCTGCTCCCTATCACTTATTCTGGGTACAGTCTCTCTGTAGCCGGGTGTTGCCTGAGTACTTTGGAATCTATAGACTGAGTCTTACAGTGAAGTATCATGGATTGAGCCATCCTGCAACATAGTGGAGGGACTGAAGACCAGCTCAGTAGTTAGAAAGTGCCTCTGCTGGGGTCTACAGAATGAGTAGGGGAGGCTCTGACAAAAAAATTTCAACCCTGGGGTTGGGGTTGTGGCTCAATGGCAGAACGCTTGCCTCACATGTCTAAGGCACTGTGTTCGATTCTTAGCACTACATATAAATGAAAAATAAATAAATAAAGGTCCATCAACAATTAAAAAAAATTCTTTTTTTTTTTTTTTTAAATTTCAACCCTGCTGAGGCTGCTGGTAAGAAGAGAAAAACATCTATTAACAGTCGTATTTTTAAGTTGACTGAGGAATGCTTTGTGTATTAAAAATGTTGCTTTTTTTTTTTGGTATAGGGGTTTGAACTCAGGAGTATTCGACCACTGAGCCACATCCTCAGCCCTATTTTGTGTTTTATGTAGAGACAGGGTCTCACTGAGTTGCTTAGTGCTTCGCTGTTGCTGAGATTGGCTTTGAACTCTGAGGTTGGCTTTGAACTCTCGATTGATTCTCCTGTCTCAGTCTCCCAAAGTGCTGGGATTACAGGCATGCACCACTGCGCCTGGCTACTTTCACCCGGCTACTTTTTTTTTTTTATAATGTGGTGCTGGGGATTGAACCCAGGGCCTTGTTCGTGCTAGGCAAGCTCTCTACCACAGAGCTACAGAATGTTGTTCTTTGACTAATTTGCAATGGCAAAACTTTTTGTTTGTTTTTTAAAGAATGTAGTATTAAAAGACCTAGTGAGACCGAACACATTTGATAGTTAAGTAGTTTAGTGGTGACAGTTAGGTAGTCCTCCAAGGTGTCTTGCTGAAGAATGTTAGTTCAAAGGAGCAACTTTGAAGTCCGCTGTTCTAGCGTTTATGGATACATAGTTTCTGTGGTGCTGAGGATCAAACCCAGTGCCTCATATGTGGGAGCCAAGCACTCTACTACTGAACTACAATCCCAATCCTCTCTTTTTTTAAAAGATAGCATCTCACTATGTTGCCCAGGCTCAAACTCCTGGGTTCAAGTGATCCTACTATCTCAGCCTTCTAAGAAGCTAGGATTGTGTGTGCCACTGTACTCAGCCACATCCCTCTTTCTATTGTATTGATCCTGTCCATAGACCCCTTTTTGCCAGTCCCTCAAATTCTGCTTACCCTCCTCCCTGAAATACTACATATCTCCTCACATTAATATATGCCCTGCCCAGGGCACCCCATTTTTCAGCATTGGCTCCATTTCCCATGAGCCTTGAAGCAGATGAAGTTCTGACTCCCTGTCCTTTCCTTGCTTCTCCATACCCAGCTCTGCCCTCTGGCCTTACTCTCCTACATGCTTGCCTAATGTCACTCCCTGAACACCCTTGTCCATCTCACCAAAGTTACAGTGCCGACAGCTCTCACAGTGGGGCCTGGTGTGGTGGTCTGGAGAGAAGGAGATCCCTGGTATACATGGATCACACTGAGCAGCCTTTCTGTGCTGGTCACAATCCTTCACGAGGAATGTTCCTGTGAGCAGAAGGTTCAGGATCAGCTGAGTGTGGTGGCTGGTGCAAGCCTGTAGTCCCAGCACTTTGGGAGGCTGAGACAGAAGAACCACGAGTTCAAAGCCAGCTTCAGCAACGGCAAGGTGCTAAGCAACTCAGTGAGACCCTGTCTCTACATAAAACACAAAAATAGGGCTGGGGATGTGTCTTAGTGTTTGAATAACCCTGAGTTCAATCCCCGGTACCAAATCAATCAATCAATCAATCAATAAAGTTCAGGATCAAAGCCTAATGAAGGTCACTTCTCTTCCCTCTTCAAGTTAGCACCCAGTTTGCTGCAGGATACCTCTCCTCAACTGAGCTCAGTTTCATCCAGTGCTTCCCTTCATCTTCAACCCAGTCCCATTTTTCCAACTACCCAGCCACTGGTGAGGCCTGCTCTTACCTGGCTCACACATTTGACAGCATAGGTCTCCCTGAGCCCAGTAGTGCCTCTCTGGACACCTTTTGGGGGCTGGAGTAGCTGAAATTCCTGCCAGGGTCCCCAGAATGAAGAGCCAGCAGGAAGGTGGCCATGCCATGGCTCCTGCTCAGGAATCTCTGTGCTCTGGTTGTTGACCACTGAGTACAGGTGCCTCTTCTTTGTACCTACTGGGCAGTGGCTACAGTTTCTCTCTGAGTTTCCCTGCTTCAGGTGCCAAGCCAACCTTTGATGGCAGTAGAAGCTCTACTGTGGTTGGTTTTTTCTTTTCTCATAGCAGCAACCTCAACCTCCTCCCCCCCTTCCGCATGCTGAGGGAAACTCTCAGACTTGCTGCTCTTCAAAGACATCTCCTCTCCTTGGCTTGGTGCCCTCTCTTGTGTGTGCTTGCTCTCTCTCTCTCTCTCTCTCTCTCTCTCTCTTTCCCCTCTCCCTCTCTTTTCCTCTCCTTCCCTCTCTCCCTTCCTCCCTCATATGAAGCATTTAACTCATCTATGTCTGCTTCTTCTACAAAGGGGGTTGGATATACACAGTTTCTCACCTTTCCTATTCTCAGACTTGGACACCAAGATCCACACAAAGGACCCCACATCAGTCCCCTGCCCAGTTTACAAGCTAATCCACATGTCCCTCTCTCCCTTACCTGTATCTTCTCTTTCACAGAGATGCTCAGTTTAAAGAAGGAAAGGAAGCCAGACTTGCTACAGATTCACAGACTTTTCTTCGAACTCTTGGGGTCAGATTAATTTCAGAATTCAGAATGTTTAAGAGTTAGAAGGAAACTTGCACCATAAAACACCCTCCTAAAGCTGGGCTAGTACTCAAAATCAAACATACCTATGCTGCAAACTATTGAATGTTTACACTAAATGGGAGGTGTAGTGACTATAACTAGCCTTGTATCAAATGAGGTTTTGTTTTATGGCCGAAAGAGTTTGCTAGAGCATTATTCAGAGTTGAAGACAAGGGACTTAGTCTTGTGTCTCTTATCTCACGCTGTGCTAGGAGGTCACATATGCTCTCCTTTAATCTTTATGCCAGCCTGTGATATAGGCACTATACACTGCCCATCAGACCCTTGCTCACCCTCCTCCTCACCCTAGTACCATATTTCTCCGCCTGTACCCTGAGATTAGTAGTGTCCTGAAGCACCTGGGATTTCTGGCTCTGGGCACTTGGGATTAAAGGTGAGTTCCTGTGTGGGTGATCTCTTTCCTGTTTTCCCAGTTCTCCTGGGAAGACTGATTTGGATATACTGGACTCTTTGTGTCCTGGAAACACATGGGCTGGAGGGGCTCCCCCCATTCCTTTCCCAGTGACTGTGATGTGGGATGGCTTATTTCTTTAGGGCACTTCTCATTCAGGGGCTTTACAGTTGTTTTGACACTGCTCATGAAATGTCACAGCCCAGTGGTTGCACCTGGTAGATCTGTTAGATCTGTTCTATCTAACTCTTCAGTTTCCTTTCTCTTCATTTTTTCCACCCTTCGGCTTTTCCCCAGCCCCCTCTACAGTGCCTCAGGAGGGTCCTCTCAAGCAGGAAGCCACATGTAGTTGTAATTGCAAAATTTTTTCATGGAAAATCATCCTTCTCACTAAGGATGCCTGTAATCCCAGCTATTTGAGAGGATGAGGCAGGAGGATTACAAGTTCTATGCCAGCCTGGGCAATTTAGTGAGATCCTGTCTCAAAAAATAGAGTTGGAGATGTAGCTCAGTGGTAAGTGAATCCAGGGTTCAGTCTCCAGTAAAGAGAGAAGAGAGGAGAAGAGAGGGAGAGGGAGAGGGAGTGGTGAAGGGGAGGAGAGGGAGAGGGGAGGGAGAGGGGAGGGAGAGGGGAAGAGAAGAAAAACCATCTTTCTTCTTTTTTTTAATTTTTTTTAGTTGTTGATGGATCTTTATTTTTATTCATTTTATTATTTATATGTGGTGCCTAGGATCAAACCCAGTGCCTCACGCATGCTAGGCAAACACCCTACCACTGAGCCACAGCCCTAGCCCTGAAAATCCATCTTTCTTACTATTTGGCAGGGATCTCAGAGAATGATAACTATGGGACCTATGGACTTTTCTGTCACTATTAGTCCTACTCCATTCCCAGGTCACTGTTAATCTTAAGCCTCAAAGTAAGTGTTGGGAGGTGGGCTGGCTAGCTGAAAATAGACTCTATGGGAACCAATGAGCTATGAGAGGAATGATGAGGAGTTAGAGAGAAACTTGCTGAAGCCAGGCTTGGAGTACATTGAAAGCCTAACACCTTGGCCAGACCATGGACTTCTTGCTCACCTAAGGCCTCCATTCTCTAGGACAAAGCCCATCTTTCTCTCTTACTTAACTAGTTCTCCATAGGGTGAGAGCAGGAGCAGGGGCTTCTTGGTTTTTCTGGAGTATCCTCCCTGTTCAGGAGGAGGAAAGCCAGGTTTCTGAAACTTATTCTTTTCTGGGCAAATGGAATGGCCTCATCCCTGGCCCACCATGATCTCCACATCAACTTCTGGTGAGGCTTGCCCACCAGAAGTTGGCTTCTGGAGGCTGGCTGCCTCCATGGAAACTCTTTTGTGCACAGGCCCTGGAAATGCAGCCTGCTGATATTTTCCTTGAAATTATCCACTATCATGTTCTTTTTGGGGGCCAATCTCTCTCCATGGCTGGCTGGGGAAGAGATATATGGTCTCTTCCCCAAAATTCTCTGCTTTTCTTGCATCTACAAAGATAGGTCAATAGGAGCCCTTCTCTCTCTCTCCTCTCTTTTTTTAGATATTAATTTTTAATAAATTGAGAAAAGATTTACATTTAAGGAGGAAATTTAATAAGAACTGGAAAATCAAACAATTGGGAAAACAGGCTAATTTGAATCCCAGAGTAAATAAAACATCATTGAAGACAGGAAATGCAATTCTACAGCACATCATAGCTCATCTGTATTGTGTAAACAGTAATAATAGTAATAAAATAAATGCTGAATATAGATTTAACCAAAGTTAGAATGTAATTACATTGGAAAGATAGATGGAGAAGTGGGTCAGTCAGAGCTAAGTGTGGGAGGACTGTGACTTCAATAAGAAGAGGTCAAAGAAAATGCAGAAAATGCAAAATCATGACACAACAACATAACCATTAGAAGTCCTTCTCTTTTGAACACTGTGATCACTTTTGAAAGGTTCTCACCAAATCCTTATGCTGTACCACTGTGACATAGATCTTAGCTGAAGTCATACTGCTCTGTAATATTCAGATCACATACTCCTTGATTTCCATTCAGGGAAAGTCCTGGACAGGGTAGGGAGGAAGTGGGGCTGTCTACAGACACAAATTCCAGTGTTAATGTGATGTGAGTTTGTGGGTGTGAGGTGATATCTCACTTTAGTTTTGTTACTTCCCTAATAATTAGTGACGTTGAACATCTTTTCATGTGCTTATAGGCCATTGTGTATATTTGGAGAAGTGTCCAGTAAGTCTTCAGCTTCTTTTTTTAATCAGCTTTTTTTTTTTTTTTTAATTACTGAGTTTAGGAATTCTCTATGTATTCTGGATACAATCCTTCACCAGAAAGATGATTTGCAAATATTTTCTCCCATTTCATGGCTTGCTTTTTTACCCTTTATATTTGTGGGGGGAGGGGAGTGAGAATGGTACACCCAACCCCCTCACCCCATACTAGGGATTGAATTCAGGTACTCTGTACCACTGAACTATATCTCCATCCCTCTCTCTTTCTTTCTTTCTTTTTCTTTTCTTTCTTCTTCCTTCCTTCTTTTCTTCCTTCCTTCCTTCCTTCCTTCCTTTCTTCCTTTCCTTTCCTTCCTTTCTTTCTTGTACCAGGGATTGAACTCAGGGGTACTCAACCACTGAGCCACATCCTTAGCCCTATTTTGTGTTTTATGTAGAGACAGGGTCTCACTGAGTTGCTTAGTGCCTTGCTAATCCTGAGGCTGGCTTTGAACTCGTGATTCTCCTGTCTCAGCCTCCCAAAGTGCTGGGATTACAGGCGTGCACCACTGCGCCCGGCTAGCATTGATCTCTTAATATTAAATTTTCTAATCCACACACATGGTATGTGTTTCTTTATATTTTCTTTAGTTTTTTAAATAATGTTTTGTAGTTTTCATTGTATGAATCTTTTACTTCCTTGCTTAAGTTAATTCCTTAACTTTATTAATGCTATTGCAACTGGAATTATTTTTCTAATTTCCTTTTCAGATTATTCGTTGTTTATAGAAATACAACTGATTTTTCGTGTATTGACTTTGCGTCCTGCTACTTTGCCTAGTTTATGTACTAGCTCTAACAGGTTTTTTGTTTTTGTTTTCTGGTGTGTGTGTGTGTGTGTGTGTGTGTAAAGGGGTGGGAGAATGTATGTGTGTAATCTTTACGATTTTCTATGCATAAAAGCATATCATTTGTGAACAGAGAGAAATTTACTTCTTTCTTTCCAATTTAAATGTTTGGTACAATTCATCCAGGGAACTATCAGGCCCAGAGATTTTATTTGTTGGGAGATATTTGATTACTCACTCAGTCTCCTTACTAGTTATAGGTCTATTCAGATTTTCTATTTTCTTGTTATTTAATTTTAGTAGGTTTTGTGTTTCTAGGAATTTTCCCATTTTGTCCATATTATCCAATTTTTTGGTATATGATTGTTATAGTACTTTCATAATCCTTTTCATTTCTGTATAATTTGTAGTAAGGCTTCCATTTTCATTTCTTATTTTTTTTCCCATTTTCATTTTTGATTTTAGTAATGAGGCTTTTCTTGCTTTTTCCTAGCCCATCTAGCTAAAGGGTTGTCAACTCAGTTGATCTTTTTAAAGAACGACATTTTGGTCTCATTGATTTTTTTTCTGTTTTTCTGTTCTCATACATTTCATGTGTCTCTGCTCTAATCTTCTTTCCTTCTGCTAGTTTTGGATTTCATTTGTTCTTTTTCTAGTTCCCTAAGTTATAAAGTCATACTGGTGATTTGAAATATTTCCTGTTGTTTTTTTTTAAATAAAAGTGTTGATAGCCATAAATTTCCCTTTTGCTGTGTCCTCCTATGTTTTGATATGTTATGTTTTGTTCTTTTTTGTATTTGAGCATTTTCTAATTTTCCTTCTGATTGCTTTCTTGATTCATTGACTGAGTATGTTGCTTAATTTCTACAAATTTGTGAATTTTTCACTTTTGTGTGTCTATTATTATTATTATTATTATTATTATTATTATTGATACTGGGGATTTATCACAGAGGCAGTTTACCACTGAGCTATATTCTCAGCCCTTTTTATTTTTTAATTTATTATTATTATTACTATTACTACTATTATTATTATTATTTTGGTACGGGGAATGGAATAGTATTATTACTATTACTACTATTATTATTATTATTTTGGTACGGGGGCGCTTAACCAGTGAGCCACATCCTCAAACATCCCAGACCTTTTTCTTTTCTTTTTTTTTGAGACAGAGTCTCACTAAGTTGTTTAGGGCCTTGCTAAGTTGCTGAGGCTGCCTTTGAACTTGTCATCCTCATGCCTCTGCCTCCTAATTTGCTGGGCTTATATGTGTGTGCCACTGCAAGGTGCCTGGCTCTATTATTAATTTCTAACTTTGTTCTATTGTGGTTGGAGAGGAGCCTTTGTATCTTTTAATAATCTTTAGAGTTTTAATTTGTGGCCTAACATATGGTCTGTCCTGGAAAATGCCACTTGTGTACTCTAAAGAAATTTGTATGTGGATGCTGTTGAATGGATTATTCTATGTATATCTGTTAGATCTAGTTGCTTTGTTGTATTAAGTCCTCTGTTTCCTTGCTTATCTTTTGTCTGCTTGTTTTACCTATTATTGATAGTGGAGTACTATGGAAGTCTCCAACTGTTGTTGCAAAACCATATTAATTTTTTTAATTCTTATAGTTTTTGCTTCATATATTTTTCTCGTAATTGAGATTTTATTAGTTGTATTGAGGATCAGTATCCAGACATTTTAATTTGTACACAGTTCTTAATGCATGCACTGAAAATCTGAAAAGCCTTATGCTGTGATTCTTTTTGTTATTTCAGTGACTTTCCAACTTCCAATTTGGAGGCAAATTTTCCTCGAGAGAATGTCAAGTACCAATATCTTCAAATGCTACTGAGCTGATACTTAGGTCTCACCAATTCACAACTTTGTCATATACATCAAATACTCAAATTTTCCACCTTTGACAGCATATTAAAAAAAATTAGCCAGGCATGGTGGGGCATACCTATAATCCTAGCATCTTGGGAGGCTGAGGCAGGAGGAATTCCAAGTTCAAAGCCAGTCTCAGCAATTTAGTGAGGCCCTAAACAACTTATTAAGATCGTGTCTCAGGGCTGGGGTTGTGGCTCAGTGGCAGAGTGCTAGCCTAGCACATGTGAGGCCCTGAGTTCGATCCTCAGCACCACATAAAATAAATAAAATAAAGGTATTGCGTCCATCTACAACTAAAAAAAAAATATTAAAAAAAAAAAAAAAAAAAAAAAAAAAAAAAAAAAAAAAAAAAAAAAAAAAAAAAAAAAAAAAAAAAAAAAAAAAAAAAAAAAGATCGTGTCTCAAAATAAAACATTGAAAAAGGGCTGAGGATGTGGCTCAGTGGTTAAGTACCCCTGGGTTCAATCCCTGGTACCAAAAATAAATATATATTTATATTTATATAAATATAAATAAGTATAAATATATATATGGATACACACGTTTCTAGTGCTACTAAAAAACTTCCATTTATAAAATAGTTGTAAAAATCTTCCTCTGGATTGTATGAGAATAGAGACTAGGACATGGTGTATGATTAATCAGACTTGGCTTATTTCTCTTCTGCTTCATCAGAGACTGGATTCTCCTTGTTTTTAAGTTTCTGTTTTCTGCAGGTGAATCTTCTTTAGTTTCTTGGCTAGCCACTTAAGCCTGTTTTCCCTTTGCTCCCTTTTCCCTTTTGTTTATCGCCCCCCCCCCCCCACACAAGACATCGCTGCCTTCTTGGGCTTTGTGTCCATTTTTACAGTAGCAACTGTAGCTGTGGGAGCATAATTAATTCCTTGAACAGTTCTTTTTTTTTTTTTTTTGGTACTGGGGATTGAACTCAGGGGCACTCGACCACTGAGCCACATCCCCAGCCCTATTTTGTGTTTTATGAAAAGACAGGGTCTCACTGAGTTGCTTAGCACCTCGCCATTGCTGAGGCTGGCTTTGAATTAGCGATTCTCCTGTCTCAGCCTCCCTAAGTGCTGGGATTACAGGCTTGAGCCACCGCGCCCGGCTCCTTGAACAGTTCTTGCAGAACAGCTCCAGTAGTAAGACTACCTCAGCTTTGTTTATCTGAAAATGTTTTAAATTCTGACTTTGATATTTTTCTGGATATAGGATTCTTGGTAGTTGGGTTTTTTTTGTTTTGTGATTCTTGGTAGTTGGGTTTTTTTTGTTTTGTTTTGTTTTGTTTTTTTCCTTTTTGGTACTGGGGATTGAACCCCCAGGTACCAAGCTACCCCCCAACCCTTTAAAAAAATTTTTTTTTGGTTCTGGGGATTGAACTCAGGGGCACTTTACCACTACCTCCCCAACCCTTTTTATTTTTTATTTTGGGATAGGGTCTCAAGTTGCTTAGGGCCTCCCTGCCTCCCCAAGTTGCTGGGATTACAGGAATGTGCCATCAATGCCCAGAGATAGTTTTGTTTTTGTTTTTTTAAAATATATTTTTAGTTGTTGATGGACACAATGTCTTTATTTTACTGCTTTGTATGTGGTGCTGAGGATCGAACCCAGGGCCTCACGCATGCGAGGCAAGCGCTCTACCGCTGAGCTACAATCCCAGCCCCGATAGTTTTGTTTTATTTTGTTTGCTGGTTTGTTTTAGCATTTTGACTATATTGGTCCTCAGTCCTCTGGCCTTCAGAGTTTCTGATGAGAAATGCTGATAATCTCATTGAGGATTTCTTGTATGTGATGGGTCAGTTCTCTCCTATCTGCTATGTTCAAGATTCTTTTTGTTTTGGCTTTTGAAAGCTTGACTATCATGTCTTGGTGCAGATCTCTTAGTTCATATTATTTGGAGTTCATTGAACTGCTTGAATGTTTGTATTCATGTCTTTCATTAAATATGTGGAGCTTTTGGCCATTATTTCTTCAACTGTTCTCTCTGGCCCTATCTCTCTTTGTCTGTAACTGCCACGATACCCATATTATTCCACTTGATGATTGCCTACAGGTCCCTTGGGTTCTGTTCACTTCTCCTGCAATATATATTTTTTTCTGTTCTCTGACTCAATAATTTCCATTGTTTTATCTTCAAATTTGCTCATTCTTCCTTCTACCTGATCATATAAACCTTTCAATCCTCCTAGTGAATATTTTATTTCAGTTATTGTATTTTTCAACTCTAGTATTTCCTTTTGGTTTCTCTTTAGGTTTTTTATCTTTTTATTGATATTTTAATTTTGTTCATGTATCTTTTTTAACCTTATCTACATCTTTCTTTAGTTCTTTGAGCATTTTTTATGATAGTTGTTTTAAAGTCTGTCTTGTATATCTGCTATCATATCTTTTCAGTGAGTTTCTGTTTTTCTTTTTCCTTTGAATGGGCTGTACTTCCGTATTTCTTTGTATGCATTTTTTTTTTTTTGTTAAAAACTGGACTTTTGAATTTACTAGTAGAGTAACTTGAGAAAGCATATGTCCCCTTTTTCCCAGGGTTGCTATTTTTTTTTTAATGTTTTTAGATGTAGATGGATACAATACCTTTATTTTATTTATTTATATTTGGTACCAAGGATTGAACCCAATACTTCACACATGCTAGGCAAGCACTTTACCACTGAGCTATAACTCCAGCCCTACTGTTTTTTGTTTGTTTGTTTGTTTTAATCATCAGTTTGCCTATTGATTGTTATAAGCTATCTCTGTGTCAAGAATCAGCCTGAGGTGTAAACATAAAGGCTTTCCAGCTCTTTTCTGAGACTTTCCTTCAGTATGCATGATCACTTTGTAATTTTCCTTGTATGTATAGTTTTTTACTTGTTTGGGCAGTATTAGAGATTGAACCCAGGGTCTTGCGAATAACTAGGCAAGCACTGTACCACTGAATTACAAAGTAGTTGTTTCTTAATGTCCTAGCCTTTACTGTTTGTCTCCCAAGAAAGGGGGAAAAGAGGAAAATGAAGGAGGGAAAAGGCACTGTTTTTTTTTAACCCCCTGAACAATATTTTCAGCTGGCTTGCACAATGGAAGGAGGTACAGCACTACTGCCTACTTCTTTGTACCTTTGTGATCAAAAGAGCAATCAGCCATCATAGCATAGATCCTCAGTGTTTGAAGGACAGGGACCTTTTGGTCCACTCTTGCTCCCACAAGCTTTTTTTAAAAATATTTTATTAGTTGTTGATGGATCTTTCTTTCTCTTTCTTTCTATGTGGTGCTGCGAATTGAACCCAGTGCCTCACATGTGCTTGGCAAGCACTCTACCACTGAGCCATAACCCCAGCCCTCCCACAAGCTTTTTGCAAGCTGCTTCAGAACACATGCACATGGTTACTACTGAACTAAGAACCAAAATGAACTACAGTGTATCATCCAAGCTGTCCCTTGGCATTTGCAAGCCTTTGATAGACTCCAGAGTTCCAAAATAGGTTATTTAGACAGATTTTGCCAGTGCAATTATTGTCTAGGTGGGGAAACAGTTTCCTGGTGCTTCCTACTCTGCCATCTTCCCAGAATCCTTTCTTCAGAACTTTTACTGAAACTTTGTCACAAGGAAACAATTTAAAATTGTGTTTTAGATATAGTTCTTAATGGTCCTTCCTACCCCAGAGATTTAGCAATGGTCAAGCTACCCTACAAAGCAATAAGGGCATTTTCCAAATTCCTAACATCCCTCTCCTCTCCTCCTTTTTTCTGTCATAGACTGCCTTTCAAAAATCTTCTATCAGGGGGCTGGGATTATGGCGCAGTGGTAGCGTGTTCGCCTAGCACGCATAAGGCACTGGGTTCGATCCTCAGCACCACATAAAAATAAAGATATTCTGTCACCTACAACTAAAAAATAAACATTTAAAAAAAAATAATAATAATGTTTAAAAAAAAAAATCTTCTATCAGGGCTGGAAGTGTGGCTCAATTGTAGAGTACTTGCCCAGCACATGTGAGGGCCTAGGCTCACTCCTCAGCACTGCATAGAAATAAATAAAATAAAGGTATTGTGTCCATCTATAACTAAAAACAAAAAGTTAAAAAAATCTGTCAGTTGGGCATGGTGACATGCATCTGTAATACTAGCCACCTGGGAGATTGAGGCAGAAGGATCACATATTTAAAGCCAGCCTCAGCTATTTAATAAGAACCTATCTCAAAATAAAAAATAAAAAGGGCTGGGGATGTAGCTCAGTGTGGTCAAGCACTCTGGGTTTAATTACCATTACTAAAAAAAATTATATATAAATATATCCCAGTGTTCAGTGTGTGTGTGACACACATATATATTTGGTTTTTCTTTAGTCCCTAATCCCCAAATCAGTTCTTCCCTTTATAAATCCATTATCAGATGAAGTACTCAGCAGAACCAAGCTCTCTACAAAATCACTCCTTAGAAGGAAGTTTTGTTATATTACAAAAGATGTCAGAAATCATTGTTCCTGGGGCTGAGGATGTGGCTCACTGGTTTGACTGAGAACCTCTGAAAGCTCTCTATTTGCTTGAGGATTGTTTCTTCCTTTGGTTTATCTGTGGTATTTTTTTTTCTTACATGCAGATTATATAAAAATAGGTATAATTTTTTCCTCAAAGGCTTGGTAGAATTTGCTTGTTTGTGTATGTGTATTTTTAATATCTTTATTTTGTTTATTTTTATGTGATGCTGAGGGAAAACCAGTGCCCTGGTTTTGAGGCAACCCAGTGCCTCACATGGGTGAGGTGAGCGCTCTTCCACTGAGCCACAACCCAGCCCCGTGTGTGTGTATTTTGAATGCAGGCATTTCACTATTGATTTTTTTAAAATATTTTTTTAGTTGTTAATGGACCTTTATTTAGTTTATTTATTTATATGTGGTGCTGAGACTCAAATGCAGTACCTCACACATGCTAGGCAAGTGCTCTACCACTGAGCTACGACCCCAGCCCTCACTATTGATTTAATTCACATTTTCATTTTCTTTTGGAGTCAGTTTTGATAGATTATATTTTACTAGCAGATTGTTTATTTAATCTGATTAAAGATTTATAAATTATAAGTTTCAGATTCGTTGTTATAAATGTTTAAAATCTCCACTAGATCTATAGTTATTTACCTTTTTCGTTTTCAATATTGCTTGTATATAATTTCTCATTTTTCTTGATGCACATTCCCAGAAATTCATCTAACTTATTAATTGCTTCAAAGAACTGCCTTTTGATTCCTTTTTTTTTTTTTGGTACTGGGGATTGAACTCAGGGGTACTTGACCACTGAGCCACATCCCCAGCCCTGTTTTGTGTTTTTTGTGTTTATGTAGCTGTTGCTGAAGCTGGCTTTGAACTCGCAATTCTCCTGTCTCAGCCTCCCAACGTGCTGGGATTACAGGCGTGAGCCACCGTGCCCGGCTTTGATTTCTTTGTTTGTTTGTTTTCTATTTTAATTTTTTGTTGTTGTTGTGCAACAAAATATTTGGTTCTAGGAATGTAGACATCATAGGCCAATATTCTGCCTTCTCTACTACACATACAGACTACATTCTCTGACCAAATTAAAATAAAATTTGAAATAATAAAAAAAATAATTTAAGCCCCAACAATCTGAAATGTTCCATGTGTGTCTGAAAAAAATGTATATTTCTAGCTGGGCATGGTGATGCATGACTGTAATCCCAGCACTTTGGGAGGCTGAGACAGGAGAATCACGAGTTCAAAGCCAGCCTCAGCAATAGCAAGGCACTAAGCAACTCAGTGAGACCCTGTCTCTACATAAAACACAAAATAGGGTTGGGAATGTGGCTCAGTGGTGGAATACCCCTGAGTTCAATCCCCAGTGCAAAAAAAAAAAAAAGTATATTTCTAGTTCAGTAGTTTCAAACTTTTTTATCTTGTACTCCCTCAATAAAATTATTTTTAGCATGTATCCTTAAAATATATAAGTCTTAAATAAGTTATATTCATAGATTTGTATGTTCAAATATGTTATATATATTTAGACATTAAAAGGATGAGGTAAAATTATATAGGCACATAAGAATATAAAAAGAATGAGATAAAGATGGGAAAATGGTAACATTTATGTTATTTATAATATAAAAGATTTATTTGATCTCACTAAAATATTAATATCTAACAATTTTATACAAAATGCTAAAACATTAACATTAATATATTTAGTAAAAGCAATATGACTTAATGGTTTTCATTATTTTTTAAAAAACCTTGCCTCAATAATCTCTGCATAGTGACTGGTAGATCTGGGTGTTAGGTCAAATGGTTGATTTTAATGACTGACTTAGATGAAAAAGGTGTTTTAGGTCACATGGTTTCAAGTATGTTTTCTAATTTTGAATCAAGACTACATTTCCCCAGTGGCTTGGGAGGCTAAGGCAGGAGGATTGCAAATTCAAAGTCAGCTTCAGCAACTTGACAAGGCCCTGAGCAACTTAGTAAGATCCTGTCTCAAAATAAAATATAAATAAAACATAAAAAAGGGCTAGGGATTTGGCTTACTGGTTAAATGCCCCCGTTCAATTCCTGGTGTACACACACACAGAGTTCATCTCCAGCATCTCCAACAAGGCTTTTTCTGTGAGTTATTGGTGGCCTTGTTTGAGGACATGTCCTTTCCAAGAAGTATTGTATTTGCTTTTGTCAGACACTGGAGGAATGACTTGAGACCAATTTCTGTGTTATTTTGGTGGGGTGGTAGGCACAGTTGATTTCCCAAGCCATGTGGAGAATTTAAATTTGACCCACAAATCTAGATGAGCATGGGTCTACAGTTAAAAATTTTAAGACAATGTTTATTTCTCTACCCAGAAGGCAGATAGAGGCAGACAAACTTCCTTGTTGAGGCTCTGTATTGGTGAGTAAATTTTTCTAGATTTCCTTTAAGATTTCTACATTTATGTAGGAGGATATCTTCTTTAGTTCTTTACTAATGTCCTGTCTGGTGGGTCCCAAGGTCTTCTCTTCCAGACCCAAGTGGGCATTAAAGCCTTAGCCCTAGGTGACCCATGCTGACAGGCCCTCCAGCTGCTTATGCACTCTAGCAATTTCAGTTTTCTCCATTTCTCTAGCACCTGAAATTTCCCTTTATTTGTGGAGAACTGAGCTCCATATGTAAAAGAGTGTTATGCAACATTTTAAGCTCTTGTGGAAGCTGGAAGTCATACCTTCTAGGGTACTGTAGGTGCTGATATGACTCACCTCCCTCAGTAGTCTTTCATTTTTTTTTTTGGTTTTTTTTTTTTTTGGTACCAGGGATTGAACTCAGGGGCACTGGACCACTGAGCCACATCCCCAGCCCTATTTTGTGTTTTATGTAGAGACAGGGTCTCACTGAGTTGCTTAGCGCCTCGCCGTTGCTGAGGCTGGCTTTGAACTCGCGATTCTCCTGTCTCAGCCTCCCAAAGTGCAGGGATTACAGACGTGCACCACCACGCCCGGCTTGTAGTCTTTCATTTTTATGGCTTGTTGATGCTCAGGATTTTATGTGATATATGGTTTAGAGAATTAATTCTGATCTGAAATAAAGCTAATTTCTGAAATAAGATATTATGTGAATTGATGTAAGGTTTGAGTGCTGGTTATTGATGTTTTTAGTCTATGAAGCCAAGGAAAGGCAAGACCAGTACAAGAAAATCCTTGAAGAAGGGGTATAACAGTAAGGAGAAGATGTGGCTGTAAAGGAGATAATCTTGACCCAGAACTGAGGGGTAGTCCTAGGATTCAAAATCCTGAGTCAGAAGGATCCTGGGGTTGGTGGAGAGAAGCTGACTTTCAAAACAGACAGATTGCTTGTCCAAATGCATCTCTGCCAGTTATTGCCTGGATTGTCTCTGGCATGTCCCAGAACCTCTTTGAACTGAGTCTTCATCTGCTTGGGGATAATGTCCCGTACCATGCTGCAGGCTGGGCTTATTAGGCATAACAATGTGAATGAAATGCCTTGCCTTGTTGCATACTCAATAAATGTTCGTTCTCTCTCTCCTTTCATTTATTTTTGAGGCTGCAAATCCCAAGAAGTGGGATTGAAGGAATAGCTAATTAACCAGAGCACTAAATCAATGAAGTGTGAAAGAAACAGAACAGCTCACTATGCCAGACAAGCTGTGCATATGCAGTGTGCCTGCTCCATGTAATATTTATACTCTGAGGTTTCTTTATAATGTGGAGTGATTTTGCAGGGAGGTGGGGGGACATTTCCCCTTACAATGGGTTCCTGGCGCTTCCTACTTGCTCTTTTTCTGGATGTACCGTTAGCCTACCAGATGAGTGTAGGCTGCACCCACAGCCAGTCTAATGACTGCTCTGATTCCTCCCAACTTTTGTTGAGTCTAAAGTAACCCAACTTTTACATGAGTCCTATGAATAACTTGATATCTTCATTTCTTCTGGCTTGTGACCGTGTCATCTGAGTTTTACCTCTTAGGGTTAGTTCACTACCCAGAGGGGCACTGGAGCCAGCTGGTACCGCCTAGTCAAAGCCAGATTGTTAATTTTTTCAGGAATTCTGTAAGCCAGTTATACATTGTTAGCTTGAAATTGGCAAATTGGCCATGGTCGGGGTTTTACAACTATGTAAATCGGTCAATGCTACAAATCAAGGGCTTTTTACCCAGAGAACCAGCACATTTACCACCATATTACTACCACTGGCTTACTTGAATGAGGCCAATTATTGCCTTTAGTCTTCTTCTTTTTTTGGTACTGAGGATTGAATTCAGGGGTATGTGACCACTGAGCCACATCCCTGGCCCTATTTTGTATTTATTTATAGTAATAAAGAGTTGCTTAGCATGTCACTTTTGCTGAGGCTGGCTTTGAACTCAGCATCCTCCTGCCTCATCCTCCTGAGCTACTGGGATGGTAGACGTGTGCCACTGTGCCCAGCCTTTAGTGTGTTTTCTTTTTTGGACCCTGAAGAGACAGAGTTCCCTTCTTTCCAGATTCCAGAGCTCTCATTTTGGTTTCTAACTAGAACTACATGTGGTAAGCTCCTGTCTGTGTACTCCAGCCAGTTTAGTATCCCAAACTATCAGAACTGGGAGGAGGGATTCTTACTCTTGGGTTTACCACTTCATTTTATAGGTATCAGAACCATTGATTGAGGAGGCTAAATGACTTGCTCTTTGTGGCAGAGTTGGGAGAGAACCCAGGTCTCCTGGATCCTAGTCCATAGCTGAACAGCTCATACAGAACAGATACTCTCAGATATTCAATATGTGTATTGAACTGACGTTATGCTTGAGAGTACCTTCTGAACTCAGCCTGCAGACATGTCTCAGCTGCTCTTCCTGTCTCTTTCTGTTTCCTGTCTCAAACACTGTTCCCCTGCCTTTTTGCTTAGTGAAACCATCCTAACTTTTTTTCTTTTGTTAAGCTGAAATTTAATTATATAAGTAATACATTTATATCACATTCTTTTTTTTTTTTTTAAATATTTATTTTTTAGTTGTAGGTGGACACAATAGCTTTATTTTATTTTTATGTGGTGCTGAGGATCGAACCCAGTGCCTCCCGCGTGCTAGGCGAGCACGCTACCACTGCGCCACAACCCCAGCCCCTATATCACATTCTTATAGAAAATTAAACTTACAGACTGGATGTGGTGGTTCATACCTGTAATCCCTGTGACTCTGGAGGCTGAGATAGGAGTATCCTAAGTTTGGGGCCAGCCTGCATAACTTAGTAAGACTCTCTCTCAAAATAAAAAATAATAATAGTAAAAAGGGCTGGAGAATGTAGCTCAGTGGTAGGTTCCCTTGGGTTTAATTGCCAGTACTGGGAAAAGAAAAAAGAAAATTCAATTTACAGTAAAATCCATCAATTCTACACCTATGAATATGCACTAAGAAATTTTGCAAATATGCCCCAGGAGACATGTGTAAGAACATTGAAACACTACTGTTTGTAATAGCAAAAGAACAAGAAAGAAAAGTAGTTTGAAGTTGGGCACAGTGGCACATGCCTTGTGCAACTCTGGAGGATAAGGCAGGAGCATTGGGAGTTTGAGACCAGACTCATCAACTTAGTGAGCTCCTCAGAAACTTAGGAAGACCCTGTCTCAAAATAGAAATGGCTGGGTTGTAGTTCAGTGGTAGAGTGCCCCTGGCTTTGATCCCTAGAATGTCACTAAATAAATAAATAAATTTAAAAATTAATTGGTTTAAAAACATAGTGTGAGGAGATATTGAGCCAGGGTGCAGTGGCGCACGCCTGTAATCCTAGTGGCTTGGGAGACTGAGGCAGGAGGATTGCGAGTTCAAAGCCAGCCTCAGTAATGGCGAAGTGCTAAGCAACTCAGTGAGACCCTGTCTCTGCATAAAACACAAAATAGGACTGGGGATATGTTTTAGTGCTTGAGTGTCTCTGAGTTTAATCCCCAGTATCCCTCACCCCCAAACAAAAGAGATATTGAATGAAAGTGTTGTAGGGACAGACAAGGCTGGACACCGAGGGATTAGCAGGAAGCAGGTTTATTGGCTGCAGCCAGGTTCAGAGGTAACTTTCACCTAAGAATTCTTCCAAACCCTGAATTTAGAAATGTTTAGAACAATTCTTTTATGTGAACGTTTGCATATTGTGAGCCTCTGAGCTTCCCCTCCCCCTATACACTGGGTATAAAGTTCTAATATGCAAGCATATTTTCTGCCTGAAAACTCTAGAAATTTTTGCTGATGGTCTAACACCAATTATGGTGAGAGTCTCTGGAGAAGCTTAATTAAGATTTTCTGTGAAGGCGGGGTGCCACTACAAAAGAAGCAAGCCACTAAGAAATACATGTGTAAGATTCCATATGTAAAGTTCACAGACAGGTGAAGCTAAACATTTTGTTCTTCAGGGGTGCACACATAGAGGGTAGAAATAAAAAAAAATGAGGGGATGATGAATACAACCTAGGGCTGGTTCCACCTGGTTTAAGAGAGAATGGTGTGATTAGGGAACTAACTTCTAAGGTTCTAAGAATGATTTGACTTTATGGTTTTATATTGTTATTTTTATGTACTATTTTTTATATGGCATAGTCCATGACAAAAATTTTAAATTACATTAATAATTGGAGGTGAAAATGAAAAAAATCAAACAATTACAGATAAGACTGAGTTCCCTTTGGTCAGTCTTCTCTCCTCAGCCCTGGTTATCCCCTTGCCTTTATAGAGGTGGACCCTGATTCAGATTAGTGAGTGTTCTTCCAGAACTTTTCTAGACAGATAAGTAAGTTACGTTGTATATTTTTAAGAATTCTTTTAGGAGCATTTATATCTAAAAATGAAGGGCGACTCCTTCCCTTGTTAAACTGTACATTAATAAATGTACAGCTTCTTTTACATAATAAGGAATAAAAATCAGAACCCTTAGAGACACATATTCATCAGCAAAAAATCAGATGGATTTTTCCAGCTAAGTCCCTTTTATTTTTTGTTTATTTTTGTTTTGCAGTGCTGGAAATAAATAAAGCCAGGGCTTTATGCCCAGAGAAACACTATACCACTGAGCTATGCCCCCAGCCTCACTGTTTTATTTTCTACTTGAAATATTATTTAGCAATAATCAAATATCTCTCCCTCTGATTTCTCAGCCCCTTTCCTGCTGACGGTCTTCTGCTTGAATTTTTCAGAAGAAAGACAAACCTGTCTTTGGAGAGGTGGGGCAAACACATGTACATCTGATCACTACTTCTCCCTGGCAAAGGGATTGCCTCTCTCTCTATTCATGAGATGGCAGATAGTGATGACATCTAACTTTTCCTTTCTCATTGGGGGCATAGCAAGTTATCTCTAAAGGAAATATATGAGGCTGCAATAAATAAAGCCTAAGGAACTAGTCCTGCATTGATTTCCTCCATTGGTTAGAAATTTACCTTTGGGAAATGAAACAACTTAAGTCTGGCAGTTCCATGTTCTTGTGTTGCTTTATAAAGTCCACCTTTTTCCAGATAAAGGAAGGAACAATCTTTTTTTCTTTATTGGTCTAGGGTGGCAGCCTGCCAGGGCAGAATGCTCCAAGGGCTCCAGAGCACTTGTATTTTTTGTTTGTGTTTTGATTTTTCATGAATGATGTACAGTGTGTATCTTTCTAGGATTTGATTTTTTTAAATTCAATTGTATGTCTCGGAGATCATTTCATTTCACATACATACAACTAGTCATTCTGTTAAGTGGAGAATGATTGTACAGAGCCTTTTCAGTCATTCTCCTACACTGGAGTACTTAGGTTGCTCCCGGTATTCCACTGTTGCAAATGATGTTGCATAAAGCATCTTATGCTCCTCTGTTAGCGTGGGAGTCTCTCTCTAGAATAAATACTGGACACTGGAATTGCTGAGTCATAGAGTATGCACATTTGCCTCTTTTTATTTATTTATTTATTTATTTATTTATTAGTTTTAGGTGGACAGAATATCTTTGTTTTTATGTGGTGCTTAGGATCGAACCCAGTGCCTTACGCGTGCTAGGCGAGCACGCTACCACTGCGCCACAATCCCAGCCCCCATTTGCCTCTTTTTAATAGATACTGGCAAAGTGGCTCTACCAATTCGCATTCCCACCAGTGGGATGAGAGCACACATTTCCTTACATCCTGCATATTAACAAATCCTTTTTCGTAATTTAATTGGAGGAAAGCACTGTCTCATTGTTGTTTCAGGGTGCACTGGTTTTTTTTTTTTTTTTTTGACTCAGGGATGCTTGACCACTGAGCTAAATCCCCAGCCCTATTTTGTGTTTTATGTAGAGACAGGGTCTCACTGAGTTGCTTAGTGCCTCACCTTTCCTGAGGCTGGCTTTGAACTCGTGATTCTCCTGTCTCAGCCTTCCAAAGTGCTAGGATTACTCAGGGTGCATTCTTTTGATTACTGGTGAGTCTGATTATCTTGCTATGATCATTGGCTGTCTGTGTTTCCTCTTCTGTGACTGATGTCTTTTTATCCTCCTGTATCATAAGTATTCTAAGGTCTACCTTTGGCTCTTCCCCACAAAATTCCTGTCCCTCTGACCCAACATGCAGGACCTCTGCCAGAATGCTTTCCAATATTGGCCATCTGCTTTGGGGCTGAGAAAAGCCTGGCAACAAGGGAGTTTCTCCTTTCCTTCCCTTACAAGCCTCAGGAGGTTTCAGACCTGTCTGGAGGTCACCTGTCAGGTGGCATTTGAGAATCCTGCTTCAGCACTTGAGACCTTACCTTCCTTAAGACTGCACTGATCTCCAGCTCAGGCTGAAGCACTTCTTGGTGCATATTGACTTTTTTATTGAGATAAAAGGAATTATTTAAAAATACACAGTTCAAAAAAAAAAAAAAAGTACAGTACAGCTAGGTGCTGTGGGCACAAACCTATAATCCCAGTGACTTGAGAGGCTGAGGCAGGAGGATTGCAAGTTCAAGGTCAGCTTCAGCAACTCAACGAGGTCCTAAACAACTTAGTAAGGCACTATCTCAAAATAAAAAATAAGAGCTGGGGATGTGGCTCAGTGGTTAAGTGCCTCTAGATTCAATCTCCAGTATAAAAAAAATAAAAATAAAAAGGGTCAGAGATATATAGCCCAGTGGTTAAGTACTTCTGGGTTCAATCTTTGGTACTAAACAAAGAAACAAAAAGATGTATAGTTCAGTGATTTTTTTTTGTATATTAACAAAAACGTGGGAATATCTCCACAATCTAATTCTACAACATTTCCATCTCCCCTAAAATAGACCTTATTTATATTAATTAGCAGTCACTCCTACTTGCCTCCTGTATTCCTTTGCAACCACTATTCAATTTTCTATGAATTTGACTATTTGCAATGTTTCATATAAATGGAATAATACAACATGTGACCATTTGTATCTGATTTCTTTCACTTAACATAATGTCTTCAAGATTAATCCATGTTGTAACGTGGATCAGAATTTCATTCCTTTTTATGGCTGAATATTCTGTTATATGAATATATATTTCATTTTCTTTAGCCATTCATCATTTGTGGGACATTTGGGTTGTTTCCACTTTTTGGCTATTATGAACAATGTTGCTATCAACATTCATGTGCAAGTTTTCATGTTCCTATGTTTTGAGTTCTCTTGAATATATGCTTACTAGTGGAATTGCTGGGTCATATAGTAACTCCGTATTTAACTATTTGAGGAACTGACAAATTGTTTCCCACAGCAGCTGCACTGTTTTACATTTCCACTAGCAGTGTGTAAAGATTCCATTTTCTCCACATGCTTGTCAACTCACGTTAATTTCTATTTTTAAAAAAGTTATAGCTTGGTGTGAAGTGGTATGTTATTGTGGTTTTGATTTGCATTTCCCTTAGAGTAATGATGTTGTGCATCTTTTTTGTACTTATTGGCCATTTATATATCTTCTCTGGAAAAATGTCTATTCAAGTCTTTGCCCATGTTTGAATTGGATTGTTAGTCTTTTTTATTATTGAGTTACAAGAGTTTTTTTTAATATATTCTGGTGCTATTCTGGTACTTTTTGCAATGCTTTCTCCATCCTGTGGGTTGTCTTTCTTTTCTCTTTTGGTGCTGGGGTTGAACCTAGAGTCTTGCACAAGGTAAGTACCTGTTCTACCATCTTTTTAATTTGATGTTAGTGTTCTTTTTTTTATTTTGGCACTGGGGATTGAACTCAGGGGCACTCGACCACTGAGCCATATCCCCAGCCCTGTTTTGTGTTTTATGTAGAGACAGGGTCTCACTGAGTTGCTTAGTGCCTCGCCATCGCTGAGGCTGGCTTTGAATTTGTGGTCCTCCTGTCTCAGCCTTCCAAAGTGCAGGGATTATAGGCGTGCACCACCACGCTCAACTGATCTGTCTTATCTTTGTGTTATACACAGTTTTGATTACTATAGCTTTATAGTAAGTTTTGAAATTGGAAAGTGTGAGTTATCTAACTTTGGTCTTCTTTTTCAAAATTATTTTGGCTGTTCTGTGTCCTTTGCATTTCTATATGAATTTTAGGATCAGTTCGTTCATTTTTGGAAAAAGAGGTGGCTGAAATTTTGATAAAGATTACATTGGCTCTGTAGGTAAAATTGGGAAGTATTGCCATCTAGTCTTTCAATCCATGAACAGGAAACATCTTTCCTTTTATTTAATGATTTCAACAATGTTTTATCATTTTCAGTGTAAGAGTCCTGACATTTTTCTTTGTTAAATTTATTCCTAAATTTTTATTCCTTTTGATGCTGCTGTGAATGGAAGTTTCCCCAGATTCCTTTTCACCTTATTCATTTGCTCATGTTGCATGTTGACTTTTGAAGGAGGCAGATATTTTCTACACAGAGTTGAAAGGTAATGCCTTGGGGTGTAGGTGTGTTGCTATGACACTCTGTGGGCCATTGCTGAGGCTCTCCTGTGACTTATCTGAAGAAGCAGATGGAGAGTTTGATTCTGTGACACAAAGGGAAACATGTCTGACTAATTTTCCCCGCACTCTTTTACTTCTGATGGCTTCTGTAGCTGGGACAGTGAGGGAGGAAGAGTGGGTTGGTAGCAGGGACCTTACCATTTCTCACAGCAGCTTTCTCTGACCCTTCATTCCTTCCGGGTTTGGGGGCACTTCCAAAGGGAAGGGCAGTGGTGGCCTTCTGTTTTACCCACAAGTCAGGCCAGAATCAGTGATTCACTCTTCTTCTTCTTCTTGGTGTAGTGCTAGGGGACGAATCCAAGGCTTCACCCATGAAAGGCAAACGCTCGGCCACTGAGCCACATTACTAGCTCCAGGATCAGAACTTTGATGGGCATCTTGCCTGGTAAAGGAATTTGAAAAGACAGTAACAAGCAGGGTCCTGGGAACTTGTGGGGTCAGAGGAGTCTGTGGAGGAGTCTAAGGATCAGTATGATGGCAAAGATATGAAGGAGCCGGGCGCGGTGGCTCAAGCCTGTAATCCCAGCACTTTGGGAGGCTGAAACAGGAGAATCGCGAGTTCAAAGCCAGCCTCAGCAACAGTGAGGCGCTAAGCAACTCAGTGAGACCCTGTCTCTACATAAAACACAGAATAAGGCTGGGGATGTGGCTCAGTGGCCGAGTGACCCTGAGTTCAATCTCCAGTATCAAAAAAAAAAAAATCTATTATTCCTTGTGCCTTTTAAGTTCACATTACAAATTTTCTTATCTGCATAGCAAATTAGAACAAATTTTACAAAATAATAAAACAGAAGGGAGACCAGTAGAATAGAAGAATGGGGGGCTGGGGTTGTGGCTCAGGGGTAGCGTGCTTGCCTAGCACGTGTGAGGCACTAGGTTCGATCCTCAGCACCACATAAAAATAAAATAAAAATACTCTGTCCACCTACAACTAAAAAATAAATATTAAAAAAAAAGAATAGAAGAAGGGGATCAGGGGGAGGAAGGGGAGGGAAATGGGAGATACTGGGGAATGAAATTGATCAAATAATGCTGTTTTTATTGTGTGCATGTATGAATATTTTATAACAAAAAAGATGGACTTGTACTAGAGGAAAAAATAACAAATTTTGTTATCCTATAATGATTCTGATGAAAATTTTACTTTTTGTTTTTCTTTTACATTCAAAACATGAATTTTTCATGGGTGTAGTGGCTCACATCTATAATCTCAGGGACTTGTGAGTCTGAGGCAGGAGGATTGCAAGTTTGAGGCTGACCTCAGCAATTCTGTCTCAAAATAAAAAAGGATTGGGGATATAACTCAGTAATAAAGTGCTGGTTCAAGCCTCAGTACTGAAAAAAAATTATATGCATCAACTTATAATCATTAACCAAAGTCATTAAATTATATATCTTAAATAGAATAATGAGGTGAATCTATAGCACCACCATGTCAAATTCTTTATACAGGCTGTAAAAAACTGAAATTTTTAATAACAATTACATAGAATATCCTAATAATTAAAACTTATTTGGAACTTAGCATGAGTTTGATTTGCTTCATCACTTTTTTTTTGGTGGGGGAGTACTGGAGATTGAACCCAAGGGTGCTTTACTACTGGCTACCTCCGGATGTGGTGGTGGGTTTGGGATTGGCCACAAGAGAAATTCATGCAAGATTTGGAAAGTAGAAAACCAACTGGAACCAACTGGAATCTGTATCCCTCATCACCTCCAGCCCTTTTTATTTATTTATTTTAATTTATTTTTTATTTTTGGTACTGGGGATTGAACCCAGAGGCATTTAACCACTGAGCTATATCCCGAATCTTTTTAATTTTTTATTTTGAGATGGGTCTTGCTAAGTTGTTTAGGACCTTGCTAAATTGCTGAGGTTGGCCTCAAATTAAGTTACCGAGGCTGACCTTGTTTTTTTGTTTTTGTTACTGGAGATTAAACTCAGGGTCACTTGACCACTGCGCCACATCCTCAGCCCTATTTTGTGTTTTATGTAGAGACAAGGTCTCACCGAGTTGCTTTAGCGCCTTGCCATTGCTGAGGCTGGCTTTGAACTCGCGATTCTTCTGTCCCAGCCTCCCTAAGTGCTGAGATTACAGGCTTGCACCACCGTGCCCGGCTAGAGGCTGACCTTGAATTTGTGCTCTTCCTTCTTCAGCCTCCTGAGTTGCTGGGATTACAAGCGTGCACCACTACACCTGGCTGCTTCATCACGTTTGATGTTTGTCAGTTAAGCTTTGACCAGAGAGGTAAAACCAATATGAGTGATGTGGAATAAGGAATTTATTTTAGATATTAGACTATGCAATCAGAGCTGGCAAAAGAGGCTCTGGGAGGCTGTGTCTGCCTCTGTGGCCTGACAGCACTGCAGATGGGTTGAGAAGAAACGCTGGATGTAATGTGAGGGAGGAGCAAGAACCAACTGGAATCTGTATCCCTCATCACCTCCAGTCCTGAATTGTCTGCAGAAGGATCTGGTGCTTTTTGCTGTGGAGCTGCATACATGCCTGGCTCAGGAATTGAGAGGGGAGGGGATCCGACAGGAGCTGGGAGAGCTGCGGATCTGGCTGCTGCCATGCAGACAAGGTGAACCAGCATGTAAGTGGTGATGTGTGTGAATGCAGCTACACCTGGCCTCTCACACTGACTTTCAGAGCATAATGGCTGATACTTCAATTTTGCTTTTCTACTTTCCAAATCTTGCATGAATTTCTCTTGTGGCCAATCCCAAACCCACCACCACATCCGGAGGAATTTCCAAGAAATATGATTTCATCTTAGTTGTGACAGTACAAAGTCACCAGGTTAATCCCCAAACTTTCTAGAATTAATAGGACACCTGTCTACTAGGGGAACAGTTAGTTACATTATCTCAAATGGACAGTATATGATCATGATCTGTGATTACTATCTCAGGGAGACTGACTTCTCAGGAAGCAGAGATTTGAGGTTTTTGATGTCAGACCTGAGGCCCATATACACGTAAGTAAGTCTTCGTGATTTAGTACACTAAGTTCCCTTAAATGTTTTCAACTGCATTTATAAATTTAATATATCTGGGTCCATATCATACCCTCATTAGAGTACCTGGAATTCTGGAGTCCCTACCCAAACTGTAGCCACCCTTGGTAACTCTCCCCTTTGGCTTGACTACTGGACCCTTTTCTTATTCTTCCTGTTCTTCTGGGTTACAGTTTTGTAGATCCCTTAAGCACCTGCATACCACCACAAGACTCTGCTTACAACCCTGAAGTTGTACTAAGTACTCTGAGCACTGAACAGGACTCTACAGGGTCTCACGAGTAACTCCAGGTGTGGAGATCAGAGGTGTGTGATACATTCACTCAGGATCAGGATCTTAAACATCCAGAGCAGAAATTCTCCCCAGGGAAGAGGGGAGGTCCATGGTCACCTCTTGGGAAGGGACTGAAACCAGCAAGAACTGGGCACAAACTTTGTACTAAAAGGAGTAGGTAATCCCCCCCAGCTAATGGGTATAAGGGCCTTGTGGGCTAATTGCATAACTTGGACTTTCAAACTTTGACTCACTGCCCCAGGAGCCCGCTGGCCTTTCTAGAATCACGTGCTTCTACATGATTTGAATGGAAGCAGGGAGCGCTTCTTCTCATCTATCTGTGCTTTGGGTGCCCCCTTGTGGCAGAATAGTAATTTTGGTCTTCAGAAAGTCTCAAATTCTCTCAGGAACCCAATTCTCGCTTCTAGGACATTACTATTAAAACAGGGCCAAGCTGGGCGTGGTGGCGCACACCTGTAATCCCAGCACTTTGGGAGGCTGAGACAGGAGAACCACGAGTTCAAAGCCAGCCTCTGCAATGGCGAGGCTCTACATAAAACACAAAATAACTCAGTGAGACCCTGTCTCTACATAAAACACAAAATAGGTCTGGACATGTGGCTCAGTGGTCGAGTATCCCTGAGTTCAATCCCCTGTACCAAAAAACCCCCCCAAAACCAAAAAAACCCAAAAACCATAGGGCCAGGCTGGGGTTGTGGCTTAATGGTTGGACGCTTGCCTCTCACGTGTGAGGCACTGGGTTTGATCCTCGGCACCACATACAAAATATATAAATAAAATAAATGTTTAAAAAAAACCCATAGGGCCAAAGGACTGGGGGTATAGCTCAGTGATGGACCATGTGTGAGGCTCAGAGTTCATTCTGGCACCAAAAAAGGCAGAGATGTCAGGTGTCTGACAGCTCCCCAGGGCTTTCCTGTGTTTGCAGAGCAGGCGTGGTATGAGTCTGAGGGATCTGGGGAAGCCCCTAAGAGGGATAGCCACTGATGTGGACAGAGGGGCTTGGTCCCAAGGACTCCTGTCTATGACTATTTAATATAACCCAAAAGAATGCACCATAGCCGGGCATGGTGGTGCATGCCTATAATCCCAGCGATTCAGGAGGCTAAGTAAAGCAGGAGGATTATAAATTCAAGGCCAGCCTCAGCAATTTAGCAAGGCCTTCAGCAATGTAGTGAGACCCTATCTCAAAATAAAAATAAAAAGGGTTGGGGATGTGGTTCATTGGTAAAGTGCCCCTGGGTTCAATCGTCCGAAGGAAGGAAGGAAGGAAGGAAGGAAGGCAGGCAAGCACCATAGCATTATTTGATCTTAAAAGCTCCTGCACTTTTTAATATATTTTAGCCCAGACTCTATGCTAGTGATTCTTAATTAGGCTTTTTGGGGGATCCAAGAAGGAGATTCTTTGAGTATCTTGAGAAAGATATTGGTTGTGTGTAGTGGTGCACACCTGTAATCCTAGCTACTTAGAAGGCTGAGAATGAGGGATTAAAAGTTCTAGGCTGGGCTGGAGAGATAGCTTAGTTGGTAGAGTGCTTGCCTTACATGCACAAAGACCCAGGGTTCAGTCCACACCATAGACAGACAGACAGACAGACAGACAGACACACACACACACACACAGTTCTAGGACAACCTGGACAAATTAGTGAGACTCTGTCTCAGAATTTAAAAAAAAAATTTTTTTAATGGCTGGGATGTAGACCAGTGGTAGAGTACTCCAGGTTCAATCCTGAGTAGCAAGGGAGGAAAAACAAAGAAAAGAAAAAGAAAGATACTTACTTTTTTTTTTTTTTTAGAAAATAAAGTACATGCAATATTGTAAATAGAATTTCAAGTAATTGGTGGTCTCTGGGGACCAGGAGTTCATATGGTTTATATAAGCCCCTATTCTGGATCTCTATTTCTATTAGTTTCTGAGAAGCTTCATGTTCTCAAATAGGTTTGCTTCTCTGTGGGGAGATGGAGAGGTGCACTTAAGGAGAACTCTTTAGAGAAGGAGGAAGGACACAGGGTAAAATTTCTTCTCATGAGATAAGTAGCTCCAACCTCAAAACTGTGTAAAGGGTTGGTTTTTGTTGAGAAACAGATGTTGCTCTTATGAAAATATCTGAGAGAGACAGATAACAGAGATGGATAATTTACATAATCTAAGACAGAGATCATCTCCAGATCATCTAATTTGAGAAATCTGCATAAGATGAAAGGCAAGCCACTCTCTGGAGGAATTTCCTAAGGCAGACACCACTTTGGCTGATCTCAGATGGTTTGAAATGCTGCTGACAGTTTTAAGAGGCAAGGCAAAAACATTTGAGAGATTCCAAAGAATTCTAAAAATTCATGCTGGTTTGCTTAGAGAAGAAAATATAAACAACTAATTGATTCATGTCCCTTTAAGACAAACCTGTAAAGGAATGTTTTTGGTTGACTGCTTAACAAATATTTATATAATGTGTATTGGAAAAGAGAATTTTGTAGTTGGCAGGAATTTCAGGGAGCTCTTTTTTTTTTTTTAATTTTTTTTTGGTTGTAGATGGACGCAATATCTTTATTTATTTTTTTATGTGGTGCTGAGGATCGAACCCAGTGCCTCAGGCATGCAAGGCAAGCGTTCTACCACTGAGCCACAGCCCCAGCCCCAGGTAGCTCTTTTTTAAAAAATATTTTTTAGTTGTTAATGGACCTTTATTTTATTTATTTATATGTGGTGCTGAGAATCGAACCCAGTGCCTCACGCATGCTAGGCAAGCGCTCTACCACTGAGCCACACCCTAGCCCTCAGGTAGCTCTTTTTTTGATTCTTTTATCCTCAGACTAGCAGCATGAGGATCAGAGAGGCAAACCGCCCTTCATTCATTCATTCAGCAAGATTGTTGATCACTTTCTATGTGTTAGGAACTGGGTTTTGTTTATGGAATCAAAGAGGGGAAAACACTGAGAATAATCCAAATGAGAAGGTAATATGTAGGGAAACAACCAAAATTCAGTAAAGATAGCTGTTATATCTATCACACATTATTATTTGTGAAGGTTACTCACAAATCAGAGGAAAAAGCTTACCAGAAAAACCAAGTAAATCTGAAGATGACTTCACAGGAGAGGTAGCATTTGAGTTGTGACTGGAATGAGTGAGGGTTTGCTACTCGCACTTCCATTTCTGTGTGTCCCAGCCTGTGCAGGTGGAATGTAGTCTGGGCAGTGTAGATGCTGCCAGGCCATGGGATGATAGAGCATGAAATCTAGCCTGCATCTACTGGGAGAAATAACATCTTTTCGTAATTTCACTAAGGCACAATATGGGCTGAGATGTGAGTAAATGCATAGAGGTATAAAATATAAGGTATGTTTTAAGAATTGTTAGTTTACAATTGTAATGTAAAAGGACAGAGCGAGAGGTGATGAGTCTGGACAGGTAAATGGGGCCAGTCATGAAAGTCTTTTGAATAGAACGGTAACACAAATAGTAGTTGTGTTGGGAATGGGATCTGGGCGCCTTTTTTGAGACCATTGCTGTTTCTGAAGCACCAGCTGCTTCTAGCCCAGACACAGCTCTGTGCTGGGTGCCGGTGAGGATACAGTGGGGACTACTCATAGGCCTTGACCTCAGGGGTTTATAGTTAGAGAGTAGTGCAACACCTGTGGATAAATAGTGAAAATAGAGTAGAATGTGATTGAGTAGCCAAGTAGAAGAAGAAGGAGCACAGGGGTCACACTCAACACTAGGAGGTGATTTGCTTAGGCAACAAGCCAAAAGCCAGGGTTCAAGGTCAGATCTGTTCTGCGCTAGTGTTCTTGGAGGTTTCAAATGTCTTGAAAATACTCACAATCTGATGCACTAATTCTGCTAGGAATCTGTGCTAAGGAAATAAGTGACAATGTGTGCAAAGATTTAGTGATAAGGGTGGTCTGTGAAAAAATTTTATAATAGGAAAAAAAACCCCAAAGGATTTAATTGTCCAACAATAAGAGATTGGATAAGTATATAGTGTTATGAATGATGAAATACAGAATAGTTTTTTAAAAATTTTTTTAGTTGTCAATAGACATTTGTTTTATTTATTTTTATTTATTTATACGTGGTGCTAAGGATCAAACCCAGGGCCTCACGCATGTGAGGCAAGCGCTGTACCGCTGAGCTACAATCCCAGCCCCAGAATAGTTTTTAAATGATGTTTTAGAAGTTTATTTATTGGTCAGGTTTAGTGGCACACACCTGTAATTCCAATGACTCAGGAGGCTGAGGCAGGAGAATTGCAAGTTCGAGGCCAGCCTAAATGGCTTAGTGAGACCCTGTCTTAAAATAAAAAATAAAAAGGATTGGGGGACTGGTATTCTAGCCCAGTGGTAGAGTGCTTGCCTAGCATGTGTGAGACGTGAGGTACTGGGTTCAATCCTCAACACCACATAAAAATAAGTAGATAAAATAAAGGTATTATATCCATCTACAACTTTAAAAAAAAAAGGATTGGGAATGTAGCTCAGTGGTAAACTGCCCTTGCATTCAATCACTAATACTCAAAAAAAAGATATATTTATTAATTGGGAAAAGATTCACGATACCTTTATTGAATCAAATAATAAATTAAACCTCATGCTGAATCTTATGGTTTTTATAAATGTATAGAAGAATTTGAACCTGGTAGGGCACAGTAATGGTTAATTTAAAAACATATGATGATGGTGACTTTATTTTATACTTTTTGCTAATGTAAGTCTTCTATTTTTTTTTTTTATAATGAGTAGGTCTTAACTATGCAGCAACAACAAAGAAAGTAATAACAGAGTATTTACAAAGAGTTTCTGTCCCCTCCTAGGAGATAAGATGGGAACACCTGTTAGGATTAAATAAGATAAACATTTAAGCATTCAGCAGAGGGCCTGGTATATAATTAAGCATCATTAAATATTAGCTACTGATGCTACTGTAATAACAACTGCAATGTCAACTACCACTACTACTCTAATTACTAGTACTGTTACAACAACACTAGTACCATAACTATGACCACAACTACTATTACTGACTGTAGTTCAAGGACAGGGCTTGAAACTATGGAAGAGATAGGCTGGAGCTGCAATTTTGTCATTAAGACTCAGTTCAACATAAGAGGATTCGCCTCAGGAATAACATTTGGATGGCAGAGTTAGGGACTGAACAGTGAGGTTAAGTCTCAGTTATTAGGTCAGCTCCTGGCCTTGGTAATGTCAGGTTCTGTGTCAGTGCTGGGTTACAATTCTAGTAACCTCCACTTCAGGTCCAAGCAGCCTTGCTCTGAAGGCATAGATTTGGGAGGAAGCTGCCGAGGCAGGGGCCCTGGGATTGCTTCTCTAAGCCATGAAGACTCATTCATACTTGCCTTTGTCCATATTTCATCCAAGCACATACCAACTGAGAATCCTTCTCTCTTGAGTTCACTCTAGTGAACTTAAAAAAAAAGGTTTTCTTTTTTTTGCCCATCAAAAAAAGGAGGGCTGGGGTTGTAGCCCAGTGGTAGAGCACTTTCCTTGCACGTGAGGCACTGAGTTCGATCCTCAGCACTACATAAAATAAATGAAGGTATTGTGTTCATCTACAACTGAAAAAATATTTTTAAAAAAGGAGATCATACTTCCCTCCAAAGCTCTTATCCACTTAGGGGTTCTCCTTCCAATGCCAGACCTTATTTGATCTCACCATCAATTCCCAAATCTGTAGTCAGTCAGTGGTGCCCTTGGGACTGTGCCTTCCTATTGCAGTTCTCCCCAGTTATGAACTATTGGACCACTTCATAACATCTTAGCTCAAATCAGTTAAATCCTACCACTTTTGGTCATTTAATTGATGTAGCAGTAGGGTATCTAATTTTTTATTTTTATTTTTTGATACCAGGGATTGAATCTAGGGGCACTTAACCACTGAGCCACATCCTCAGCTCTCCCTACCCCTTTTTGGTATTTCATTTAGAGACAGGGTCTCACTGAGTTGCTTAGGGGCTCGCTAAGTTGCTGAGGCTGGGTTTGAACTCGTGATCATCCTGCCTCAACCTCCCAAGCCACTGGGATTATAGGTGTATGCCATTGCACCGGCAGGATCTCTAAAATTTAATGCCCCAAAGATAAACAATTTTTCATTCTCTGTTTAACATTTTCTAGGAAGATTTACAATGTTACAGAATATAGAAGTGCCTTAAAAGGGCTTGATTTTTTAAAAAAATTTAAGAAGCTGGAATTTATTTCAAACTGTAATTTAAATACAATAAAACACAGATTTCAGGTGTATGTTTAAGCTAGGCATGGTGGTGTAAACCTGTAGTCCCAGCTATTTTGGATGCTGAAGCAGGAGGATCACTAGAGTTTGAGAACAACCTGGGGAACAGCAAGACCCCATTTTTAAAAAAACCATGCAATTTGATGCATTTTGACAACTTTATATATTCACATAACTACATTTTAATCAAGGTATGGAATATTTCTACCTGCCCAGTGCCCTCCCTTTAAAGTACAACCTTAGTTTTAATTTCACTCTTTGAATATCAAAAAAGCAATAATTCCTAAAATCATGAAAACATGATGAATTAACTACACACAAAAAAGTGGACCTTTAAATCATTGCATTCTTTCTTTATATCACAGAATGAAAACAGAGGTACTTATAACTTCAGCCTACAGACAACATACTTCATAAGGTCATTATTTATTCATTTATTTATTTTTAATATTTTTTAGTTGTAAATGAACACCTTTATTTATTTTATGTGGTGCTGAGGCTCAAACCCAGTGCCTCACACATGCGAGGCAAATACTCAACTATAACTATGACCACAACTACTATTACTGACTGTAGTTCAAGGACAGGGCTTGAAACCATGGAAGAGATAGGCTGGAGCTGCAATTTTGTCACAACCTCAGCCCTCATTATTCATTTGAAAAAGTGCAAATGTTTACAAAGAACATTAAAATTTCACAGTTGCTTATAAAGGGATACTTTCAAGATTGAGCGACATAAATAAGTATCCCATCAAAAGAGATGGTAAACTATAAATATAAATATATGTCACAATGTTAAAAACTTCATGGCACTCTACAGGAAAATCAATAAAGACAACTTAATCTTTGGGGGGAAAAGTATTTAGCATTACAAATTTAAAGTTTACATGTGAATTCAAAAAGGAATACATTTAAATCTTGCATTGCCGCATAATCATGTATTTTGTGAAACAATAAAAATGATGTACTTTTGGAATATGTGTACATCAAAACCAAAAGATTAATTTTTATTTTTTCCTTTATTGTCAACTTTTGATGAATTTTTAGGTTCTGGTTCCCAGAGGGCGTTTTTAACAAATCTTGAAGCTGCATCTCTCTCCAGTTTCCTGGCCTTTTTCTTGTCCGTTATTTCCTTGACTCTGTTCATGTATACTCTGATTCTTTCCAATTCCTGCTTTACTGGATGTTCCTTAGGATTCACTCCTTGAATTGCCAAATAAACCCAAAACATTGAATTTAATGTGTACGCAGAAACTAAATTCACTTTTGCTTATTCAAGAGGGTCCAACTTCAACAAGTCTTCTAGAAACAAACATCATGGTCTTCAGCATCTCATCCACAGCACCAGTGGAATTCTCAAATGCTGACAAATATTCATGAATTTCTACTGGATAGTCTTCATTAATTTCTTCACTTGCCATTATGATCGACTCTGAGCCTTTAACTCCTGTCTCTCTCCCAGTGCCCTCCCCCGCCTTTTTTGGTACTGGGGATTGAACTCAGGGGTACTTGACCACTGAGCCACATCCCCATCCCTATTTTATGTTTTATGTGGAGACAGGGTCTCAATGAATTGCTTAGCGCCTTGCCGTTGCTGAGGCTGGCTTTGAACTTACGATTCTCCTGTTTCGGCCTCCCAAAGTGCTGGGATTACAGGGCTTGAGCCACGGTGCCCGGCTCCAGTGCCCCCTTTTAATCTCTCTTCTCATCCCACCAAATACAACTACTATTCTAATTTTTATAGATTTTTGTAGATTAGTTTTGCCTAGTCTAGAATTTCATGTAAGGGGAATCCTTATTTTTGTCTAATTTCTTTTGCTTAAATAATGTTTTTGAGATTTATCCATGTCATTGCCTTTGCCTGTAGTTAATTCCTGTGGGTTACTAGAATATAGAATATAGTGGGTAGCTACTATATGAATCCGCCACAATTAGTTTATCCATTTACCTGCTGATGGGTATTTGGGTTGTATCCAGTTTTTGGCTGTTATGAATAAGGCTGCAGTGAACATTCTTTAAAAATGTTTTTTAGTTGCCAATGGACCTTTATTTTATTTATTTATATGTGGTGCTGAGAATTGAACCCAGTGCCTCGCATATGGTAGGCAAATGTGCTGCCACTGAGCCACAACCCCAGCCCTGCAGTGAACATTTTTATATAAGTATTTTGGATATATATTTTCACTTCTCTTGGATAAATACCTAGGGGTTGAATTTCTTGATCATAAGGTAGGTATGTATTTAACTTTATAAGAAATTCCCAAAGGGTTTTCCAAAGTAGTTGTAACATTTTAAACTTGCATCAGCAATTTACAAGAGTTCCAGTTGCTCCACATCCTAATGTTGGGTGTTGTCACCAACTGGATATCCACTGTAAAGGGGAAAGAGGGTGAGGATGGGTGCAAATGTAGGTATATTCATAAATTTGGTGATATTCGGTATTTTGGTGAAGATGGGTGCCAGGCCATCTGTTGACAACAAGAAGAAGAGGCAGGACTTTGAAATTTGAACAGAGGAGGTGTAAGTGGTTGTTGTGTGGAAGGAAGGAGCAGGTTGGCCAGAAGGATAGAACAGGATCACCCAGCAGTACTGAGGGCCACCATGCCTGGTGGGGAACATGACTTGAAGTAACAATACACATTAATATGTGACACTGCTCTGTGGTACTCCGAGATCTAGTTACATGCATGGAGAAAAAAAAAGTTCAGTTCATCTAGGATTGGGGTGTTTTCCTGAAGGTATGATTGAAGTTCAAAGAGGCAAAAAGTTTATAATATTGACAAAAGAGTGATAAAAATAGTGGACTGTGTAGAAGGGCACAGTGGTGCACACCTGTAATCCCAGAGACTCAGGCAGCTGAGGCAGGAGGATCACAAATTCAGGGTCTGCCTCAGCAATTTAGTGAGCCCTGCCACAAAACAAAAATAAAAAGCGCTGGGGTTGTAGGTCAGTGGTAAAGTGTCCTTGAGTTCAATCCCCAGTACAAAAAAAAAACAAACAAAACAAAAACAACAAAAAAAACCCAAAACAAAAAACCAAGAAGAAAAGACTGTGGTGAAGATGAAAAGAAGGGAAGTGAAAATGGAAGAAGATGATTTCTGAAATTCTAGTGAAAATCAACTAGGAGAGGCAGTGGACTAGCAGACCTGAGTAAAAACAGGCATGTTGCGAACAGTTGAGCAAACATAGGAAATTGTCGTCAAAGTTTTACTTCTGTGAAGTAAGGGGAATGGTAGAGCTGTAGTGAGGATTGAATGTGGCGCAAAATGTGCTTCACAAGGTGTTAAACACGACACCAAAATTTGTTTTTCATAAGACTGTAAGCTTCTAGAAGACAGGTTCATGTCTCAGAATTCCCTGTCCCTGGCGGAGTGCCTATGAGTGTCTATTAGAAGGATGAAGGGTTGAACTGATTTCCTGTTAAGATTTAGGCTCTGTGAAAATTTTCTGGACCCTCTAGTTTGGAAAACAGTTAGTCCTTCAATATTCTAGTATACAAAATATTGTATGCAAGACTCTTACACAGAATAAATCATTGCCCCCAAATTTGAGAGACTAGAGGTAAATACAGTGAATTATAACTCACTAGAGCAGAAAGCCATGAGGTAAAACCTTAGTGGGAACCTGTGGTGGGTTGATGAATTGCTGGAGGCTCAGAGAGAAAAACTCCGGGGGACCTAGTTATCAGGGGCACCCACACTTGTGTGTGTTTTACATCCTGACACTTTATCAGGTTCACAGGGAATATCAAAGAAAAATCTCCTTGTGTATGGCAGGGAGAGGGGAGTAAGCACCATTTTGAAATACCACAGAACATTCTGTTCTTCCTAACAAGATATGCTGTGAGGACAGACTATTTAGCCAGAGCCTAACCTGCTGGGGTTTTATCAGAGTCAGCTGGCCTGGAGAAGGGAAATACCTAACCCCAGGCCCTTCTAGCCATCCTGTCCCGTCTATGGAGGGAAAACTGAGAAGTTTTGGGAATTGTGAAGTTCCCAGTCCAGAGACACAGGCTCACCCAACCAAAGGGCTGTGGAAAGCTTCCTCCCCTCATATCCTGCCACCACATACTAATGGCCTATTTATAGCAATTCCATATCTGACTATCAAGAAAGAAATTACAAGGCATACTAAAAGATAACAAAATAAAACAAAAAATAAATTTTAAATAACCCCAAACAATATATACACATGGAGTTTTACTTAGCCATAAAAAAATTGACATTATGTCATTTGCATGAAAATGGATGGAACTAGAGACTATTAGGTTAAGTGAAATAAGTCAGACAAAGAAGGTCCAGGGTTATATGTTTTCTCTCAGATGTGGAAGCTAGAGAGGAAAAAGGAAAAGAAAGATGGGGGTGGATCTTATGAAAATCAAAGGGAGATCAATAGAAAAAAGAGACCAGGGGGTAGGAGGTGGGGAGGGAGTAGGGAAGTTCTGGGGAGGGATATTGGTGAAATTATGTTGTTATATTGTGTGCATATACGAATATGTAACAACAAATTTCATTGTAATGTACAGCTATAATACACCAATAAAAAATGTGGAAAAAACCTCAAATGAACAAAATAACCCAAAAACCCATCACACAGTTTGAAGAGGCAAAGGAACCATCACAACCAGTTTCAGAGATGACAGGGATGGTGAAATTATCCAACTGGGACTGTAAAACAACTATGATAAATAAGGGCTCTACTGGAAAAGTAGCCAGCATGCAAGAACAGATGGGCAGTGTAGTAAAGAGATGGAAAGTCTTTTTGTTTGTTTTGTTTTGTTGAAACAGGGTCTTGCTAAATTGCTCAGGCTGGCATTGAACTAGCACTCTTTCTGCATCAGCCTCCTGGATCACTGGGATTATAGACATGTACCACTGCAGCCAGTTTTTGAGAGATGGTAATTCTAAAAAAGAAATAAAAGATGTTAAGAGAAATCAAGAATGGCTTCAATGGGCTTATTAGCAGAGTAGATACTCCTTGAAGGAAAAAAAAAAATACTCTGGCTTAGGGCCTAGTGTGGTGGCACACTTCTGGAATCCCAGCAATTTGGGAGCTTGAGGTAGGAGGACCACAAGTTTGAGGTCAGCCTCAGCAACTTAGCACAGACTCTGTCTCAAAATATTAGGGGACTAGGGATATAGCTCAGTTGGTAGAGTACTTGCCTCACACATACAAGGCCCTAGGTTCAATCCTCAGCACAACACACACAAAAAAACCCAAGGACTGGGGATATAGCTCAGTGGTTCAATCCCCAGTACTTCAGGAAAAAAAAAAAGAAAAACTCTGAGCTGAAGGATATCTTAGTAGAAACCTCCAAATGTGAAAAGCAAACAGAAAAGAGTCTGAAAAACCAAAACCCAAACCAAACCCAGGACAGAGTATCCAAGATAACAGATAACCACAAAAGGTGTGACATCTATGCAAAGGGGAGGAGAAGAGAAAAGAGGAACAGAAGAAATACTTGAAAAAATAATGACTGAGAATTTCCCCAGATTGATGTCAGACACTGAACCACAAATCCAGGAAGCTCAAGAACATCAAACAAAATAAATGCCAAAAAAACTACTCCAAGGCATATCATTTTCAAAATAGAGAAAATTAAAGATAAGCTGGGTGCAGTGGTGTGAACTGTAGTCCCAGAGATTCGGGAGATGAGAGGATCGCTTAAGCCCAGGAGTTTGAGGCCAGTCTGGATAATATGGTGAAACCATGTTAAAAAATAAAAATAAATAAACAAATAATATATTTTAAAAACTTAAAAAAAAAAGAATAAGATCCTGGGTTAAGAGTATAGCTCAGTTGTACAGTGCTTGCTTAACATGTATGAGGCCCAGGATTCAATCCTTAGCACTGAAAAAATAAATCCTGGGCTGGGGTTGTGGCTCAGCGGTAGAGCGCTTGCCTCACATGTGTGAGGCACTGGGTTCAATCCTCAGCACCACATAAAAATAAATAAATAAAGATATTTTTAAAAAAATCCTGAAAGAACTACAATAACAACAACAACAGAAAACAAACAGAAACAGAAAACAAACACCTACAGAAGAACAAAGGTCAGAATTATGTCTGAATTTTCCTCAGAAATCATGCTACCAAGAGGAGAATGGAGTGAAATATTTATATTCTTTTATTTAAAATACCATGGATTGAATCCAGAGGCACTTTACCATTGAGCTACATCCCCAGCCCTTTTTATTTTTTATTTGATGGAGGGTCTCACTATGTTGCTGATAGCCTTTAACTTGCTATCCTACTTCAGCCCCCTGAGTCTCTGGGGTTACAGGAATGCACCATCACACGTGGTTTTATTTTTCTTTATTTTATTTTTTGGTACTGGGGATTGAACTCAGGGGCACTCGACCACTGAGCCACATCCCCAGCCCTATTTTGTGTTTTACATAGAGACAGGGTCTCACTGAGTTGCTTAGCGCCTCGCCATCACTGAGGCTGGCTTTGAACTCGCGATCCTCCTGTCTCAGCCTCCCTAAGTGCTGGGATTACAGGCTTGAGCCACCACGCCTGGCTTATTTTTCTTTATTTTTTAAAAATAGTTTTAGTTGTAGATGGATGCAATACCTTTATTTATTTATTTTTATGTGGTGCTGAGGATCAAACCCAGTGCCTCACATGTGCTAGGCAAGTGCTGTTACCACTGAACTACAACCCCAGCCCCGTTACTTTTCTTCTTCTTCTTTTTTTTTTTTTTTTGGTACTGGAAATTGAACTCAGGGGCACTTGGCCACTGAGCCACATACCCAGCCCTATTTTGTGTGTTATGTAGAGACAGGGTCTCTCTGAGTTGCTTAGCGCATTGCTGTTGCTGAGGCTGGCTTTGAACTCCCGATTCTCTTGTCTCAACCTCCCAAAGTGTTGGAATTACAGATATGTGCCACCACACTCAGCTTTCTTATTTTTAATTGATGTAAACAGGTGACATTTTGTTCAAAATAATGATAGAAACAATGTGAGTTCAAAGCCAGCCCT